>RSEH01000010.1:0-250816 GCA_006503475.1 Stentor roeselii
ATACTATCTGGTAGTAGCAGTAATGAATTAATACTTTGGAAAACTGATGATACTGAAGTTATAAGAAAAATTAATATCGATAATAGTCTCTATTGTGGGATAATAACTGCTAATGATTTATGTTTTTTAGTAATTGGAAATCATTTTGAAATTTGGGATGTAAATCCTTTGACTCCAATATTTTCAGTTATAATTTCTAAAGACTATTTCATAACTTCAATCGAAGTCACTAAAAATTGTGAGTTGGTTGCATTAACTGCATTTAAAAACATTCATATATATTCAATAAGCACCAAACTAACCATAGGTAAACTTAAAGGACACTCTGATCAAGTTAATTCATTATCAATAACAGATAATGAAGATTATTTAGTTTCAGGTTCTTTTGACAATACAGTTATTTTATGGTGTTTTAAAAAATACTTAAAAATCCACCAGTTTAGTTTTCATACAAGTTATGTATTTTGTGTTAAAACTTCCAAAGATTTTATTTTTTCAGGATCAAACGATGATAAGATAGGTATATATCGTATATCTTCTGCATCATTTGATTCATTTTTGGGATTAAAAGCATATCGGAGTGAAACCCGATATTTTATCAATAATTTTACATTTTTTGTAAAAAATAAACATATTTTTATCTGTGATAATAATCACTATAAAGACTATATTGTTTTAAAGGGACATTCCAAAAATATAAACAAAATTTGCGTTTCTTCTTCTTTCAAATTTTTTATTTGTTCATCAAATGATAAGGAAAACAACTTAATATTATGGAGTCTAGAAACCTTTTCAATAATTAGTTCATTGGAAGGTCACAAGAATTCAGTATATTGTATTGATATATCTCATAATGGAATACATGCAATTTCAGGAGATACTGATGGGATAGTTATTTTATGGAATATTTCAAATTGTATTCAAGAATTTAATATTAAAGCACATCATAATACAGTTACTTGTGTAAAACTTTGCAAAGATTCTAAATTCGCTGCTTCTGGTGGATATGATAAAAAATTCTGTGTTTTTAATGTCAGGACTAAACAGTTGACTGCAGTTTTAGATCAATTTTTAGATTATATTAGGAAAATATGGATCAGTGATGAGAATAAATATTTTGTGTATCAAATCAATTATGATTACATATATAAATGGAATATTGAGGAAAGTAGATTGGAAAATGAAGTTATAAATGGAAATGAAGTTAATTCTTGGATTACTCAATATAAAGAATTAGAAGCTCAAATGATTTTAGATTTTAATTAATTAATAGATTGAGTTTTGTCTTTTTATTGTCATAAGAATACATAGGAATATCAATTAATTCATATTATTAGAGACAAATAGTCTTTAGATTTTATTTAGTCTGAATTATATTAAAGAAAAACTATAAGCTTATATAGTATTACTCCAAAGTCAGTATATACGAATATTACTAAGAAGTAACGAAAAGTTTATTTTCAGTATTACCAAAGCAATTATTTCTGAAGTTTTTCTCAATATTATACAAGAATTTTAAGGAGATAGTATTCAAAGATAAAAAATCGAAAATTTAGCTGAATTAACTACTTTTATTCTTTTTGACTGTAGGGATATTTATAGAGTTTTGATAATATAACAAAGTATTTTATAAATTAAAATTTCTTTCTAAAATCAACATTCACTAATCTATAGTATTATTTCCTATATGTAATTGAATACTAACCACATTATCTGATTCAATTTAGTCTTAAAGTATTTATCTATTCAAAGTTTAATCACATCTTAGAATTTTTCTCCTTAAGGCCTTCTTTCGAAGCCACTTTGACTGTTTATCTAACATATTCACTGGTCAAATATCCTAGATTATAAATTATTCGATTTCTTCAAACTTGCATTTGATAAATGAATAGATTTTAGATTTATATCGTCTTAAACTTTCCGTCGATTAATTAAGAGTTTCTTAGGTAAATGTTTTATGATATTGTAATTATGAAATAGATTAATGCTATCAATGAGTTTATAAAAAATGAATAGAATCAAGTCATTATTAATCAACAATTTCATTATTAAAGTGATTAAAATCGAATTTATTATAATAAACGATGAACCTTCTAACTACTCATGCCGTTGATCTTTCATAGAAGCCAAGCCAAGATCTAAATTCTTGAATATAAATAATTTATATTCTTTTCTACTATTTGAATAGTTTATGTTGTTTAAAAGTAGAGTCAAACAGTAAATATTGCATTCAAAATTTTAATCCCTAAAATTGCAGATTTTTGTGAACTCTTTCAATAATTAGAAAATGAGCAAATGGATGAAATATTAATTTCATGAGTGTACCAATAGCCTCTCATGATGATTAAAAAAGAAATCAATTTGAGTTATTGGATTTTTGAATCGTTGAATGATGTCTTTTAAAAAGTATCACCAGATCCTGAAGAAGAATTTACCCATCATCAAGGGAATAACAGATCGAGAAAGACCTTTTTGAAGACAAAGACTTGGTTTTTATAAGAGCTGCCGCTGGAAGATTGCCGAATAACTCACTGAAATACCTATACACTGCAGACTTTCCTTACTTCGTCAGACATTCATCATAGAATCAATAATCATCGAATGGGAGAAGTGATGGTAATCTTAATAAACTCTTTTTAGTGTTATGTGGTCTCTCTATCGGCCTTTTAGACCATTAGTGTGAATGTCTCGATTAATTATACCCAGTATTTGAATGGTTTTCTGTAAATAAATTGTTCGCTTCGGGTGGCTTTCCTCAGATTTGAATATTTCAATTGGATTTAAGAGTAACTCTGAATTTTTCCAAAGACTAAGATTCGAGTTTTAATTGTTGTACAGTTTGCTTTAAGAATTTTAGAAATCTGACAGTCAAGAATATCGATACATAAAATTCCTAATTAAAAATTAGACTCTATTATCATTCACTATTCAATTAGATGATATTTAGCTCATTAGTTTCTTTGAGAAAATATCAATACTAACTTTTAAGGTTTTTTTTAAATTTTTAGCACTAAAAAGCTAATACTTATATTAATCTTCTACTTATAATCCATTATATATCTGTGTCTATCATTTTTATATTTGATCTACGATTTTAGTCTTAAAATGGCAGCTTAAAATATACTCGCCAGACAGCATATTATCTCAATAAGACGATTATTTTTCTTTTTTTTTTCTGATATTCAATTAGTTTCTTTGATTTGGGTTGTTTTAATATCATAATTAACTTAAAGACTTTTTATGGGAAAGCCAAACATTCCATCTCTTCCTCTAATACGAAATCAACAAAAATTTAATGAATTTTTGATGCCCAAGCCTGATACTTGAAAAGGCTTTTACGAGAGTAAGCAAGATTAAAACTTAAAAACTAATCCTAGTGTAAACTAATAATGATCCTGAAATCTATTCTATTAATTTCTACAAAGACTTTTTGCAAATTCTATCGTAGAAATATTATCTTTCCTATAAAAGTTCCTAATACAATTTAAAAACAGTACTTTAGACTTTAGAAAATTTTGTCTAAGAAGAGCTGTCACAACAGACTTATTAAACTCAGTAGGTTTCCTTTTATTTTTCATATTGATAATAACTCGATTTAAATAAAAGGCTTGACGAGTAGCTATCAAAAAATCTTCTGAATTAAAAGCAGGATCAGTATTATCTTTATGAAATCTACATGGTTTAAAATTCACAAATCTTAAAACAGCCTTTTTATTGATTCCTTCACAAATAAACCCTTTTTCATTTATTTCAAGATCAAAAAAGAGGCTATGATACTTCTTTGCTATTTAAATCTTTACCTCTCTGATCGAATGAACTAATCACTGATTGAACCAGATCTAGGACTTCAAAAGCATTAAAAACTTCTACTTTATTCAATCCATTAAGGCAAATATTACCTCTATGATAGTTAATCTTTATCTCTTCCTTCTCGATTGAAAGCATGTCAAATAATTGCTCTCTTGCTATCTTTATAATGCTGAAGTTATATGAAAAGCTTTCACCTAAATTTCTAAAAATCTGGTAGATTGATCTATTCAAAATTCCTGGAACTTCTGAATTTCCATGAAGAGTAAAACTTTTTCCTGAATTTGGAGGGCCGTACATGATAATTGTTGAACTTATCCCTGAGTCTAAATCTTGCAGTATCGGGGAAATTGAGTTGAAGACTTCATCAATTGTTGATGTTTTAGGAAAGATTTTAGGAATTCTGAACATTTCGATGCTAGGAATTTCTATTGTATTGTTGATTGGGTCTGGTAATTCGTTTTCTTGAAGATTTGAACTGAGCAGAGGTTTTATTAGAAGATATGAAGAGATTGGAAAATTCATAAAGATTATTATATTGAAGAATAAAGTAACTATGATTATTTTAATCAAAATAATCTCAATCATTTTGAATTAAACATCTAAGATTTCAAGAATAATTTAATAATCCCTTTTATATCATATGAAGCTAGTCACAATTTTAAGGAGCCGCTGATTTTTTCAAAAGAATTTTTGATAATCAGGCTAAACAAAATTCTTAAGGCAAAGAAAAACTTTCTCTTTGATCATCTTTCAAATTACTTAAAATTTATAATAGATTAAATATTTCAATTAATTACTAATGTTAACATATAGAGTAGAGATTCACATATGTATTATTTAAGCTATATTAAAATATATATTCTGAGCTAAAACTGGGAAAATATTGAATGATTTCTAAACTATTTCCGACTCTTATTTTTATTATAAGAGATTGAAAATCATGACTTCTCAAGTTTTAAAAAAAAATAAAGAATTTTCGCGAAGATTATTCTTCATCTTTTCCTTGATGTGTCTACATTTAAAAAAAAAATTATGTCTACATTTAAATTCTATATATATGGTATGTGATAAAAGTTTATAAAATGTCAAATCAGTGTTATTTTTCTGGTTGTAATGAATTAGTCATATCCGGTTGCTCTTGTTCTGATACTATCTTTATGTGCTAAACTTATTCTCTTAATCACTTATTTTCTTATGGAGAGCATACTCCAAAAAGAAATTCATCAAAAATGAAGAAAATCAAAAATTCTCTGATGGATTTTCTTGTTAGTAATAAAAAAATACTCGGTGAAAATATAAAAAAACTAATTAATAAAATCATATATGAATCAAATATAATGTTAACGGAAATGGTTAATCAATATGAAATTTTCAATCAAAATTTGAAAATTCTTATGAAAAAATCATTTATATGGATTTCTATTAACAAGAATGAATATATCTTCGGTGGTCATAATGGAAGTGATTACTCGTCTAAATGTAAAAATATAATTTGAAGCAAAAAACCTGGACTTCTATTCAATCTTTTCCAGAGCCTATTGGACATGCAAGTGCTCATCATTTAAATAGTTTTACTATAAAATAAAAATTTGATTTCTCAGAGTTCATTTACTTAAAAGCAGTCTAAGAATTATATCTAAACTAAATTTATTAAACTTAACTAAAATCTAAAATCAATTCAGCTTCTAACTCTTTATATTGATTGATCCAAGAATTGATTTCATTTTCATTTTTTAATTCTTTTTCCAATCTACCTTCCTCAATATTCCATATAAGAATATCATTATAATTTATTTGATACACAAAATATTTATTTTCATCACTTATCCATATTTTCCTAATATAACTCATATATTGACCTAAAACTGCAGTCAACTGTTTAGTCCTGACATTAAAAACACAGAATTTTTTATCATATCCACCAGAAGCAGCGAATTTAGAATCTTTGCAAAGTTTTACACAAGTAACTGTATCATGATGCGCTTTAATTTTAAATTTTTGAATACAATTAGAAATATCCCATAATATAACATTCCCATCTTTATCTCCTGATATTGCATGCATTTCATTATGAGATATATCAGTACAAAAAACTGAAGTCTTGTGACCTTTCAAGAAGAAAATTATTGACAAGGTTTTTAAATTCCATAGTATTAGGTTGTTTTCTTCATCAGTTGAGGAACTAAGAAATAATTTTAAAGTAAGAGAAATACAAACTGTGCTGATAAATTTCGAGTGTCCCTTTAAAACTATATAATTTTCATAGTTTGTATTATTAGATATAAAAATATCTTCTTTATTGCCAAACATTGTTAAATGATTCATAATATATCGGGATCCACTCCCATATTCTTTTAATTCCAAAAATGAATCAAATGAAGTAGAAGATATTCTTATAATACATATCTTATCATCATTTCCTCCTGAAAAAAGTAAATCTTTGAAAGTTTTTACACAATATACAAAACTACTATGAAAACAAAATACATGGATTTTTGAGTATCTTTCTACAGACCATAAAATTACTCTAAAGTCTGCAGAACCAGAAACTAAAAATTTATCATTATCTGTTATTGATAATGAATAAACTTGATCAGAGTGCCCTATAAGTTTGCCTTTAGTTTTTTTGTGCTAATTGAATAAATATCAATATCAATATCTGCAGTTATTGCGATAAAATTACAATTTATAGAAACATCTATTGAATTAATAATATAATCTTTAATAATTTTTATTGAAAATTTTGAACTCAAAGTATGCACATCCCATATTTCAATTTTAGAACCGATTGCTAAAACACAGAAATTATTTGCACTGATTACCCCACAATAGAGACTATTATCTATATTAATTTTTCTTATAACTTCAGTATCATCAGTTTTCCAAAGTATTAATTCATTACTGCTACTACCAGATAGTATAAATTTGGAATCATTTGTAAGTAAAGCAAAATTTATTTCTGATGAATGACCTCTGTATACTCTTATCAAAGATTTTTCAGAAAAATCCCATAAAATTATAGTTCTATCTACAGAACCTGATACAAATATTGAATTATCAAGAGACATTGCAAGACAATTAACTCTTCCTTTGTGATTTGTAAGACATTTAATCAATGTTTTTGTTTTAATATCCCAAATTCTAACAGAACTATCATCAGACCCAGATATTAAAATATTTCCATCATTTGAAATAGCCAAGCAACAAAATACTGAACAGTGCTTTTCTAAAAAATTCAGTTTTTTAAGCTGATTTGTTTTCACTTTATCAATTATAACATCATAAAATTTTGTTGAATAAAATTTGTCAATATCTTGAATAAATGTATGAGCAATAAAAGGATTTACTGAAAGGGTTGAATTAATAATTGATTGTATTTCATTATATATCGAATTATCGAAATCATCCATGCACTTCAATTGATTGTAATAATTTATGGCATTATTTATATCTTTTATTACTGAATAACTTCTTTCTTCTATTATTTTAATTATTTGTGCTGTGGTCATTGATATATTGTTTTCAAGCTTTAGAAGAGCGATTATTCTTGAATTCAGTTCTTTATTGAGTAAAATTTTATCATTTGAATTGATTTTGATTTTTAAATTTTCTAAATCATGCTTAAGGTTTAGTTTCAAGTGTTGAGCAAGACGAAAATCACACAGATATGTGTTATTGCAGTGGCATAAAAAAGAAGGGCTAAACTTACAATAAAAGCAATCCATATATTATTATAGAAAAGTTATTTCATTTGAGTGTTAAAAATGTAGACACTAAGCAAATTACTATGCCTATTTATCAAATAAAAGTTTTAAAGGTAAATTATTCCCAATATAGCAAAATTGAATGCCATGAGGACAAACTAAGAAATAAGAGTATTAATTTAAACTGTTTAAAGCTAAAACTAGAGCCCAAGTATTTAATTCATATGCCCTGAAAGATGAATATCAATTCTGATTATAGTAAAACAAAATCCACAAAAATACACTATCAGTCAATGTATAATTATTTATATGTGCATGAGCTTCCATAAAAGGTTAAGAAAACCTAAAACATTAATAAATTACCAACTTTTATATATTCGAAGCAGATTTCAGGCAGATAAAGATGAATTTTAGAGTATTAAAGTAATAAAGAATACAGATCTTTGTAAATTTTTATCATGCTATCGGCAAGAGGTAGATTTCAAATAAAAATTCTACCATATTATATTTAGATATTATTTATAAACTTATATATATTTATATACATTTATATTATATTTAAGTGACTAAAATGGTAAACTTGGAGCCTTATATAGTTTGCTGTATTTATATCCTTTCATATAATTTTAAGTGCCTATAAGGGTCTAACTTCATTGCCTAATCTATAGTTTGCTTATCAAAAGATATTCTTGTAAAAGTATTTTATATAAGGGTAAATTTAAGATTTGAATGATAATATATCAGAATATTTGTACGACCTTCTTCAAAATAATAAAAGTTCCTACTACTTAAAAATTAATCAATTCAGATGCTTAGTATTTGAGAATCAATCACTATTCAGCAGTGATATTATTAATAGATTAGATTAAAGATAATTTTTAAACTTTTGAATAGTTTTCTTATAGAAATCAAAACTAATTTAAGTAGCATTCAAACTCTTAATTATGCGAGATAAATCCTAAGACTTGATTGAATCTAATTAAAACAATACAAAAAATTCACTTAAAGTATTACCTAAAGATGAATTCTGAAATATATATATCGAATTAAAATTTCGGTATATATTAAAGACTTATTACTAAATTATTACTTGAATATTCACCCAAACCATTTTATAGGTATCATGTATTATCTTCGTCTAACACCTCTAAATGATTTCATTATACTTAAATTAGATCCCTCTGAACTAAAAATTAAAATCAACAAAGAAGAAATTACATGAAAATTAAATGAACCACTTAAAACCAATAAGCTTTACGATGATCTTCTCGAATATCAAAAATTACGTTATTGCTCAATAAACATCGATACTAACATATTACCATCAAATCTATTAATGTTAAGACCTGCAGGAGTCTGTGATTATTTCATCTATGATCCAATGGTCCATCAATTATCAATCGATTCAATTGGAAATGATGATTTTTCTTCATTAAGATTAGCTCACTGCGAAATATTAATAAGCGAATATAAATATTCAATCATCCATTTAATTTAATTTTTAGGTAAAACAGAAGCACTTAGCAAGTTATTAAAAGAAAACCCAGATAAAATCGAAATAAAAGCTGATATATTTGGTAAATCTCCAATTTACTATTCAATTATGAAAAAAAAAATGGGATGCTTCGAAGTAGTTTTAGACTATTTGATAAAATTTGAAACAGATGATTATAATCAACTTATAGGATCTTTGTATTCAACTAGAAATGATTTCCTTCTGATCATTGAAACCTCATCAGCAAAACTTCCTGAATATTTATCGAAATTATTATTAAATTCAAAGAAAGTAGTTCAGGTGCCAACATCAGCTAAACTACCTCTTAAAATTCGTTCGAAAACTTTTGATCCGAGTCTAGAAGAATTTAAAAATCTTCTTGATACAACGTCACTATTAGCAGAAATGAGTGGAGTATTGAAATATACAGCAATTACTTCACCACTTCATCCTTTTTCAAGTAAAAATATTGAAGCTCTTAAGGTGTTGTATAATTGTACAAATAAAAAAATTTATAATGATAATTTGGTTCAGTTTTATATTGAATTTAACTGGAGAGCAGCTTTTGGATGGGCCTGTATTTACTCAATCTTAGTCTGGGTTCATATTCTATTTTACTGTATTTCCTTCATAAACCCTACTAATCCTTCAGTTTTAATTCCATTTTGGGTAACCTATTTCTTGATGTTAATATGGGAAATACTTCAACTAAGATCAAGTATTTTAGAATACTTCAGAAGTGCTTGGAACATAATAGATTTTAGTCTCACAATATGGACTCCTATTTGGAGTATTTTTCACATTCTAGAAATCGACCTTCTTTATTCAGATTTAATTCTCGCAACAATGTTAATGATTCGAGGTATCTCATCTTTTAAAATCTTCCACGGAACAAGACACTACATTCACTTAATTCTTCAGTCATTGAACAACATAAAGTACTTCTTAATCATTTTTATTTACTCAACTCTTTTTTTCTGAATACTTTTATATATTGTGCTTGAAAATGATAGTGAACAAAATTTAGGATATTTCGAAGTCTTGAAAAAATCTTGGGCTTTAAGTGTTGGTGGAGATACTGGAATTGAAAGCCAGCATCAGATCATTTTTTTAGTTGTTTTTATTTCAACTATTTTTAACTTGATACTTATGCTGAATATGCTTATTTCGATTTTGGGAGATAGTTATGATCAGTTTCCTCTTGATAAAAATGTGATTGATTATAGAGAAAGGATTTCACTTACACTTGAGGTGCAAAAGGCATTGTTTTGGAATAGACAACCTGACAAGCTATGGTTTGTTCACATACTTTCAAGTCAATTTGAAAACATGATTTGGGATGAAGATGATTGGCAAGGAAGAATTATGTTCACAGAACAAAAACAAGAAAAACGAATCGAGAATATTGTGGACTCCATAACTGAAGTTAAAAAAAAGATTGATGAAAATATTCAAGGAGTTCATAAAAAGATTGATGAAAATATTCAAGGAGTTAATAAAAAGATTGATGAAAAGATTGAAGAAGTGAATGATAAGATGAATTCCCAGTTCACTAAACTCTTTGACATACTTGGTCAAAGAAAATAATTAGATAATAATATTTCTCAAACATGAAAAATTTTTGAAACTAACACATATTTATTCAACATTGTATATTTTATTAAGAGAGTCAAATTTATTCATCATATTTTGTGCTATTCACATAATTTTAAACATATATCTCAGTATTAATCATGTATTGAATGGTAGAAATATTTTTTATAGTCTAGCTATCATAAATAAATTAAAATTTGAAGATGACTAAAAATTGAAATAGACCGTCCACATTCATAATGAATAAATTCATTAATGCAAATTATATTGAACAATAAATAAATTTCTTATTATATGTCGAGAATTAAATCGAGTTTTTCTCTATAAAGATTTTTATTCTATAGTCATTTCATTATAATTTTTTCAAATACCCAATATCTGCTTTGAAGTAGATACTTTATATTTTAGAATGAAGACGCTTAATGGTTAGATTAAAAATAATAGTTTTAGAATAGTTCATCACTCTCTTGAATAGATCTTGATTGGCTTTTAGAGTTTGCCTTATTATTTTTATTCTCTAATGAACTGTTATATATTTTGATAATGTTCTAAAAGTACTCCAATTGAAAAATATAAGAATCAATTATTCGAACGATTTTAGAAGATTTAAATGTTTTATATTATAAAGATTTACTTTTTATCTTTTGATTTTTATTTGAGTGCTACTGATTGGTTTATGTATGAGTATTTAAGTGAAACTTATGATTAGAAACTTTCATACAATTTCACAAACTTACTTTAAACCCAAAATCAATAAAACCACGTTTAATAGTATCAATTGGAGATATGGTAGTAAGATAGCGCTCAACTTTGATGCTTTAAACAACCAAAATAGTTTATATATAAGAAACGCTACTTAATTTAAATATTTTTTACAATTACGTTCATTATAATAATAATAATATTTGGAAATCAAGAATTTCCAAGTATTTTACGCTAGTAATTGGTTTTTGAATGACCAATTGCATTAAATTAGATAAAATCTAATTTCGTTATAATTAGTGGTATACATATAAAAGTAAACTTTAGAATAACTGAACTTATTTAAGATTTAGTTTAACGATTATATTCACTAGTGTTTTTCTAGCTTTTTAGAGTGATTTTTAATAAAATTTCTTATAAAAAAACTTTATATATGAGATTTTAAAACTAGATGAAGACTAAATCAATGTAGTTCTCCAAAAAAGGAAATAATTATACAATTAATATCATAAAAGCTGTGACTTTACGTTAATTTATATTAACACTTTGAAATAATCTTTAAAGATTTTAAGCAAATCTTTCATATAAAAGAATGCTTATTACTTGAATCTATCTTTGAAAGTAATCTTAATAATAACTTTTAAAATTTAAAAAATTAGTATCCTTAGTTTATAAAATGATTTTCCAAACTGAAATATATTTTACTTCAAGGTCACAATCTAGAAATCTTAAACTTTAAACTTTAGGAAAACTTTTAATTGTTTATAATATAATCTTTAATCATTTCAATATTGAACTCGATAAAAATATAGACATTAATAATTAAATGTCAGGTCTATTCAAAAAAGGTTCCTATCAGACAAGGTCGAACTCTTCTCAAACGAGTTCAGGAAAAATTTCTGATAACTTAAGAGAAGGTTCAAACTATTCTTCCTCTTCAACAAGAAAAAATACTCCTCGAACTAACTTCAACACCGAGATTAAAGCTAAAAAAAGCTTACTTGAAAAATCATCACCTATGGATTTTAAGTTGCTTTCTAATGTTTTTCCACCTAAAGCAGTAAATTTTATACCACAAAAATCTTCAAGACCGATTCCTAGTAAACCTATAGATTTTAATAGAGATAAGCAAAATCATCTCTTGACACAACCTAGCTTACCACAGAGAGAGCAATCAGTTAATCCAAAGACTTCTTATGATCATTCACGTAATACCAATTTCAATCGATCTCATTTTCAAAAAAACTTCAATGGTAATAATGGTACTGTTTTCAATTCAAAGTCAAATTCAAAGGCAAAAAATACTAAACTTGCAACAAATTTGAATAATCCTTCAGCGACTAATGTTAAAATTTTTACTATTAAACAAGAAGAAGAGAAAAAAAAAAATTCACCTGTTATGGGCATAGGTTCAATAATTCCAAACAATCCAAATAACGGTCAAGAAAAATGCTTCAGCTGCCATGAAACTTTAAAACCTACAGAAAAAAATAAATTTCATCAATGTAAAACGCATATCTATTGCAAAGTATGCATACTTAAACCTAAAAACATCGAAGATATAAAAAAAAAATGTGCTAACTGCTATAAAGATTTATTTAATACAACAAGAGTAAAAACTACATCATATAATAGCAGATCCTCGACTAGGCAGACCTTAAATTCAGCACCAGTCAAAAGTGAAGTAGATTATAACTCTCCACCTTTAACTGAAAGACATAATCAGCGAGATTTTTTTCCACCAGATAACGAAAACCCTCCACAATTAACTCCAAGATCTAATCAGCGAGATTTTTTTCCACCAGATAACGAAAACCCTCCACCATTAACTCCAAGATCTAATCAGCGAGATTTTTTGCCATCAAATAACGAAAACCCTCCAATTTTAACTCCAAGACATAATCAACAAGATTTTTTTCCACCAGTTAACGAAAACCCTTCACCTTTAACTCCAAGATCTAATCAGCGAGATTTTTTTCCACCAGATAACAAAAATCCTCATTTCCAGGAAAATTTCTCTCCAGCTATTCAACCTTACAATTCAATAAACTCCAAAAACCAATACGAAAAAAATCCTCAAACGGTAAATTCTGATTTACACCCATTATATCATACAACTAATCCCAATCCCCACGAAGAATTCCAAAAAAACTCTGAAGTTTTAAACGAAATGAACCCCTCTCCCTTTTCAAATCAAGGAGTATTCAACGACCAATCTAAAAATCTAACCCGAACATTATTACCAAATCAAAACCTTTCCTCAAATAATCAACTGACGGGTCAGATCTTGATTCCATTTACTGAAACTCAAAAATCATTTCAATTAATAATCAATTCAGGACATCAAAGACAATCAAGAGAAACAAAAGAAAGTGAAGTTGGGTCTATTCTTCCAATTGATCATAATTATTCAAACAAAATAAATCTTTACAATTCAGTCCCTGCCCAGAAGATTGAATGGGATAAAACTATTCTTTTAAATAATTCAAATATTCAGTGTTTTCTTTGTAAAAGGACAGATCAGGTTAAATCTTTCTTGTGTAATCACAATCTTTGTGAAATTTGCATCACTTTTCAGTGCTGCTCTAATATTTACACGTTTTTTACTCAGATGCAGATTGAACCGAAAATAGTTGACCAACCTTTCAGTTATACATGTCCATATCCGCAATGTTCTAAGAAAATTTCAGTTCCTACTTTGATGGTTCTTCAAAATTATATGAGATTTGTTTATCGCCCAGATATTGCGGAGTACTTTAAATTTTTTGAATGTAGTATGACTGTTGTTGATCAATGGATACCTTATTTTGATGGGCTTTCATATAGAGAAGTTTTTAATCAAAATTAGGGAATAATAGTTAGTTAGTTTAGTTGAGATTTTTTGAGTTAAAAGATTTTAGGTTATCTTGATGTTTGTGAATTAAGTATCCTTTAAACTCCAAAGCAAACTTCTAATAATCTTGTGCTGATTTTTCCAATAAGCATTAAAATAAATGACTCCTAAGTCAAAATTTACAAATTTTTTCTATATTTTTCAATAACCAAGAAAGAACTAAATTAAAATTATTAATCACTTAGAAAAACTTTTTTCTGATGGAAAAATAGAAATAGTCAAGCTTTTATCATCACAAGGATACTCTTGAATAGCATCCACCAGATCATTGAAACTTAAGCGAGCTTCAGGAGTTTCTCTAAGCATCATACCAAGCAAATTTCCAATCAAAACAGCTTCTTTATCTATTTCACTTCTTTCCTTCAATTCTCCTAAAAACAGATCAACTTTTTCTCTAATAATTTCAATATTTTTCCTAAAAATCATCTGAAGGAAAATAAGTCCTAACGAATAGACATTGCATTTTTCTAAATCAAGTCCAGGCTCTTCTTTTATTTCTTCTGGACTGAAATAACTTGGGTCATTTTCATGCATAAAATCATTTCTTCTTCCATTAAAATTCTCTTCTTTATTCACAGCGAAGAGAAAGTTCATGATATTGATGCTAAAGTCGTTTTCAATGAAAAAGGACTCAGGATGAACTTTTCGATAAACAATATTTTTTTGTTGCATCAAAATGAATGATTCGATTAGAGATATTAACATTTTAGTTAAATTTTCCATTTTTAGATCATGGTCTTGGATGATTAGTTGTTGGATAAACGACATGAGGTTTATTTTATGAAATTTTAAGATTAATGAGAAACTTTCTTGGGTGTTGATACAACCGAAGTAATCAGAGATATTTTCAGATTGTTTAATTGGATAATTTAATATTTCATAGAAGTTAGCTTCTTTATAAAATTCAGTTCTAATAGTTTCTTTTAACTTTTCTGATATTGAAGGGTTTAAAATATATTTTATTATTGTTACGTCATTTAGTGAATAGATTGCATCAAACTTTTGAATCGAGTAAAATTTATAAGGAATAATTGGGTGTTCTTTAGTTATAATAATTTCTTCGATTGAGATTCTTCTGTTGATTTCATGAATAGCAAGAGATTTTATACCATTTTTCAGGTTTTCATTGAATAAGTCTTCCTTTTTCAGAATTTTCTTTGTATTTGTAAAAAATAATACTGATTGATAATCAGGAATAAAATTGATAAAGTAATCTAAAAGAATTTCTTCGTAATCACCTTTATATAATCTTCTATCAATTTTTTTTTGTGTATATTCATTCCTAATAAAATGAACCATTTCTGTACTCAAACAATTCAGTTTGAATCCAATTTTCCGAAACTTTACCAGAAACTTGCAAATGACTTCAGTTTCTTCTCTATGATTTTCATGAGCAAACTTGAAAAAATGCTGAGAAATAATTAATGGTAGTATTTTCGTGATATGATTAATACTTTTTGCATAGTTTTCAAAGTAATTTTTTATATTAAGACTAACTTTTGCATATTCGTAAAGCTCTTGCAAATTTTTACTAAATGAAATATAAATATTCAATGATTCATCTAAAATCAAGCAAAGTTTATTAGTAAATGCAATCTTATACATGGTGAATTCACTATGAGAAAGTAAATAATTTCCATCTTCAGTGAATTTCAAATAACAAATGCATTCAAAGCAGTACTTTAACTTAAACTCTTCTCGTTCTTTTTCAATATTCCAAACAATTATGCATCCATTTGAATGACCCGTTGCCAAATAAAGCCCTTCAGGGCAAATAGCTGAACAAACAACAAACCATTTTGATTCATTATTCATAAATTCAGGCTTATTTTGAATATTCTTCAAATGTTGTTCAAGGTCTTTATCTAAAACCATTTCCTTATTGAAGTTAAAAATATTTTTATTCTCTTTCTCAAAACCGTTAATTGTTAATTCTTCAGATTTTTTTTCAAGGTTCCAGATTTTCACGTATTTTTCCTGAGAACATGTCGCTAAAAATTTCGAATCTGATGAAAAACTTAATGAATTTATACTGGTTGAATGACCATGAAGAAAAAAACCGAATTTAGCATCATCTAGTTTGAAAGATCTGGAAAATCCTTTTGACATTTTTTTTGAGATCTGAATTAACTCTTGAAAATTCCAGATATAGATACTGTTATCTTTTGACCCTACTGCTAAATATTTAAAATTCTGGGAAAGAGACAGACAAGTGATTCCATTTGATCCATGATTTATTGACCGGATTTCAACATTTTCTTTCAAATCCCAGATTTTTAGACTATCGTCTAAAGACCCGCTGATTAAATTATCGTATTTTTTATTGAAAGTTAAGCAAGTGACACTTGAAAGATGACCTTCAAGTCTAAAATCTTCTTTTTTGGTGAAAATGTTCCAAATGCTGATATTTTTATCATCAGAACAACTAAACAAGTGCTTTAAATTCTTATGAAAAGAAATTGAGTTGACTCTTAAGGAGTGCCCTTTGAGTGCCACTTCATCTAAATTTTCTAAAGTCCATACTTTTAAACCTCCATCTTCAAATCCAGCAGCTAATTTT
This sequence comes from Stentor roeselii, assembly GCA_006503475.1. Taxonomy (NCBI): domain Eukaryota; phylum Ciliophora; class Heterotrichea; order Heterotrichida; family Stentoridae; genus Stentor; species Stentor roeselii. Next base: position 16,758 of record RSEH01000010.1, read on the forward strand.
TTTAAATTAATTGAAAAAGCCAGACAAGAAGGAGCTTCAGAAAACTTACCCAAGTTGTTTTTTTCTATTTTATTCTTCAAATCCCAAATTTTAACAGTCCTGTCTAAAGAGCCTGAAGCAATCCACAAGTTATCCGAAGAGACCACCAAGCAAGTAACGCCATTTAAATGCCCAGTCAAAGTGAACTCCTGGTTATTTTCCTTTCTATTCCAGATTTTCAGATCATGGTCCATGGACCCTGTGATGATATATTCGCTGTTTTGATAAAAGGACAAACTTGAGATGCTGTCTGAATGAAAATGATAAGTTTGCTCATCTCTTCTTTCTATCATATCCCAGACCTTCACTGCATGGTCAGTTGAACCTGACACTAAAAACTTGTCGTCGATTGTAAACCCTACGCAATTCACAGATTCTATATGGCCTTGAAGTGTACAGATTTCTTTTCTTGATTCGATACTCCAAATTTTTATTGTAGTGTCTTGTGATCCTGATGCTAATAATGATTCGTCTTTTGATATAGATAAAGATTTTATTTCTTGCTTATGACCGAAGAGAGTGAATTTTTCTGTCTTTGATTGCAGGTCCCAGATTTTTATTGTCTTGTCGACTGACCCGGAAAATAGTAGATCACCATAAATCGTGAACGTAAGACATGAGATTTTATCTGAATGTCCAGTTAAAGTAAACTCTTCTTTTCTTTCTAAAAAGTCCCATATTATAATTCTATTATCAGCAGATCCAGAGGCTAATCTTTTCCCATTACTAGTAAAAACTAAGGCACGTACTATTCCAGAATGGCCTTTTAAGTTAAAATGTTCAACCAACCCTTGAAACATCATAACTTTTATCGAGAAATCCCATAACCCAGCAGCGATAAAATTTCCATCAAAAGTAAAAGAAAGGCAATCAACCCTTACAGTCAAATTTAAAACATGAAGTTGTTTCTTTTGACTCAAGTCCCAAAGTCTAATAGTTTGATCCCAGCTGCCAGAAGCAAGAAACAAATTATCAGGTGAAAACGACATACAATAAGCTTGCCATTTATGCCCATATAAAGTAAAAATTTCAGTTTTTCTTCCAAATTCCCATATTTTTATGGTCTTATCCCACGACCCAGTCGCCAACAATTTTGAGTCAGAAGAGAAAGCTAAACAAGAAACCCACCAAGAATGGCCATTTAAACTGCATATTTCAGTTTTAGTCTCCAAGTTCCACATTTTTAAACTTTTGTCTTCTGATCCTGAAATTAAAAACTTTTCTTCTGGGTCGAAAGTAAGACAAGTGACCCACCAAGAATGTCCTAATAAAGTAAATTCCTGAAAGTTTTCCTTAATATTCCAAAGAACTATCTTCTTTTCTGAGATTCCTGCTGCAAGGTACTGACAGTTTCTTGAAAATAACAAACATCTTGCTTTACCTTTCTCTCCATTTGTTCGAGTAAAAGTCTCTTTTTGTGATTTTAAATCAAAGATTTTCACTGTGATACTCGAAAACTCCTCAGAAGAGACCTTGTGGAATGAATATGCGTAAAATTGACAATCATGTGAAAATGTTGAGCATGAAATTTTTTGTTTAGAGGTCTTGAATGATGATTCTTGTCTTCTTTCATTAAGATTCCAGAAAAATACTGAATTGTTCACTGATGATGAGAATAAAAACGGCAGGGTGTTATGGAAAATTAGACTAGAAATACTTTTAGAATGTCCTGAAAGAATGAAAATTACTTTCAATTCAAGAAAACTCCAAATTATTATTTTCTCGTCATCAGATCCTGAAGCTAGTAAGTTGTTATTAGGATTAAAAGCAACGCATCTTACATTTTTTGAATGTCCTTTTATAGTACATTCTTCGATTTGTGATTGAATGTCCCAGATTTTAACTGATGTGTCCCAAGATCCTGAAGCCAAATGTTTCCTGTCACTTGAAAACTGAAGACAAGTAATCCGGTCTGTGTGTCCACAAAAAGTAAACTTTTTTTCGTTTTCTGTTGACCAGATCTCGATATTGTAGCCCACTGAAGCTGCTACTGAAGAACCACAGATCGAATAAGCTACTGAGTCCACTGGAGACTTTTCTATGTTGAACAAGTCTCTTGGCCAGATAAAAGGATTTGTTGAGGGGTTTGGTCGATGGTTTGAGTATAGTGATGAATATATACGGATTTTTTTTTCAAGTGGTTGTTTTTTTATTTTAGATGAATTTTCAGAAGTTTCTTTAAAGGGCTTGAAGATTTGAACTGGTTTTATGGCTTCACTTTTTATTCTTCTTGATCTTTTTGTATTTAAACTACCCATTTATAATTTGTCTACATTTAATCAATTTTTGATAAATTATACTTTAATATCTTTATTGTTGATTATTTTCATATAAGACTTCCTAATATCTTAAATTTTTAAGAAAAATCATAATCTGGCTCATAAACTTGCAAAGAGAATTATTTTATATCTGCATTCATGGCTGGAGGGAATTAGGTCATTAATAATTGGTTACTCAGCAAAACCTCGCTGGTTTAAGATTATTTAGTTAGATGATCAAAGAGTAACTTTTATGAAAAGCAATATCTGGATGAAAGAAAGATTTTTGAAGGATAAGCTTTGAAAACAAAGAGCTTTTTGGGAAAAAACCAACAATTTTTTTTTCTATAAATCTTATCGAAGTTAATTAAATCTCTAATATAAAAATTGGCAAGTCTCTGTAAACAATATATCAAGAATAAGACCTTTGATATTGGAATTATTTAACATTTAAATATAGAAAATACAAGCGAAGTAACCTTTAGTAAACATTTAGAGCAACTCTAACTATTTTGATATAAATTATTCAGTCTCTTCGGTATGTTTAAAATTCCTTATTTTCAAGATCAGTTAGAAATTAAAAGAATGAAAAATTCATCTTCATTGAAATAAGTATCAATTATCAATTCTTAGTTTGAGAATTTCAGATCAAACTTTAAAATTTACAACTAATGAATAAAAGTAACATCTAAATCATCAGTCATTAATTTATAAATATTCCATAATTAAATTTAGAAAGAGTCTAAAGGCTTATGGATTTAACATAGTTTATACCTTTAAAATACAAGATTAAGATAATTAAAATTTGATAATATGAAGAAATTAGCGATTAAAAATGATTATTATTCTATTAAAATTGTTTTCTTAAAAATTTGAAATAATCATCAGATAAAGATTGTGAAAGTTATTAGTATCAAGATAATCATTTTGAATTCACACCCTCAAAATTATCCTCTCTCTATATTTTATCCTCTTTCACCTCCGTTGCCTTCCAGATTCGAACAGTAATCGATTAGCAGATCCTCTAGTTCGATGAAATATATAAAAACATAACAATCATTCCTACATCTCCAATTTTAAAACCTAATCAAGTAACTTCCTACTGCTCTCATTACAGAGTAAATGTTGAAATAATATCAAACTTCAAATTCAAGTGTAAGGTTTAGTTAAGGTTTTCCAGATTTATGCATAAGTTATCCAATTTTATCATTCATGCATTTATATTGCAAGCTATCACTAAAAATGCAAGATTCCCATGATAGATTACTCCTCGGAGAAATTTTACTTCAAGGTATCGGATCTCTGATAAACTGGAACTCAATCCTAGCATCTCTAGACTGGTACAACAACCGTTTTATAGGTTACGACGCTGCCTTTTGGATTCCATTACTAAACTACTTGCCAGCCCTGATCTTCCAGCCTCTAACAATAGCTTACGGCAACAGGTATACATTTAACATGCGAATAGTGATTCCCTATATTGTGATAGCTTGCATATTAATCCTAACTCCGATAGTAGTCGAACTAGCTCCAGGCCTGACAGGGTTCATCATAGTTTGTCTGATGACCTCAGTGATGGGATGTATGAATGCAATTGGACAGACCAGCACCTTCGGCCTGGCAGGGACGATGCCAGACAAGTACACAAACATGGTGATGTTGGGAAGTGGGTTATCAGGTCTTCTAATAACTCTTATTCGACTTATCTGTCTCTTCACTTTTCCACAAACCTCTACAGGGTACTTGCTCAGTACAACAGTTTATTTCATCATATCAGGGGCAACTCTGATCTTATGCAGTGTTGCTCAGATACATCTCATGAAAAACCCTCTCGTCATTCAGTGTCTTTCGAAAGTTCAGTCTAAGGAAACTGAAAAAGGAGAACCTTTGACAACTGCGGAATTAGATTCTTTTAAAGGGCCTGAAGGTTTTCATCATAAAGATAAAACGAAGATAAACTACAAAGTCCTTTTTCATAAAATCTGGCAATACGCTTTTCTCATTTGGTTAAATTACGTTATTACTTTCGGAATGCTTTCTCATGTTTCTCTTGCCACTGAAGGCGAGTAAGATTTATTTAGAGGACTAAGCTATCCAGTTTTCACTACTTTGATGATTCTTATTTACAACTTTTTTGATGTGCTTGGAAGATATACACCTGTTTTGTTCATGGTTTCAAATCTTTTTAAACTTTGGGTGTTGGTTCTTGTCAGGTTCGTCTTTTGGTTCACGTTTTTGATGGTCGCTGCTGATAAACCTGCCATGCCTCCTCGAGGGCTCTTTGGAGCACTTTGGTTTAAAATGATTAACATGGCAGTTTATGCTTATTCTAATGGAGCTTGCTCGACTTTCTTGATGATTCTTGGACCTGCTAGGGCTCCTGAGGAATGTAAGGATAAGGCTGGGTATGTCATGATTACTGGACTTATCTTTGGAATTTTTATGGGGCAGGTCTTGTCTTATCTGTTTCAAGGAGTTGGTAATGTTCCTGGGTAACTAGATAAATTTTTAGGATAAAGATTTTGAATTTAGAAGAGTTTTTGACTCTTCATTGAAAATTTTTGGGAGATTTATAGATTAGTGGGAAAAAATTGTTTATTGATAGGAAATGCAATTTTTGGGAATTTAAAACATTCGGGAATTATTTTGGGTTTTTAATAACAAACACTTGTTTGAAAATTATTTTCAGCTTTAATTTTTATATTTTTTACTATACATAATTTTTATTTAACAACCTCATTCTGATTAAAATTCCTAGAAATATTTAAGCAGGACTAAAGATTGTAGAGCTCATATATTATTGAATGAATTCAGGTTTTTAAATTCTGAGAGTTAGTTAATAAGATAAAAAAATAGATTATATTCTATATAAGGTCAGATAAAATAATCGTTTTCATGACATAAGTCGATCAGCTTGGACTAAACAATAATATAAAAGCTTCTCGCATGCCTTAACAGTATTAAAATTTTTAAAAAACTCGAGACTTTATTCTAAAGCTATTTGTTTTAATGTAATAGACCGGTTGATCAAATTCTAATATCTAATAATTTTTACCAAATCACAAAATTATCCAAAAAAAATATTCTCTCCCTTTCAATCCTTCAATTGAAATGCGGTAACCAGTAGAAAATTAAAAAAAAGTTCACTCAGATCTTAATACCTAATCAAAATGATAAATATAAATGATTTTCATCCAATTATGGTTGATTGCATCATCTGTCGAGGTGCAATACAGATTTGGAATCAACTTCGGATCCTACTTCTATGATTATTCTTTAAAGTCAAACTATGGAATCAATGGTGACTTGATTTCAAATGACATGGTAATTTCGACAGACCGTGGAATTTTCTTGAACGGCTTGACGAAAAATGTTCGAATCAGGTCAACATTTAGCCTTCCTGCAAAATTTTCAGTGATAATTTGGACGATGGCATTAGATTCAACAGGTGAAATTTTTTCACATGTAAGATCAAACTCGGATTTTTTTAGACTTGGTCGAGATGACTCCGGAGAAAAGTATCTACTTCGAGTTAAATCAGGTAATTCCATTTCTTCATCTTCTGGAAATGGGAATTCATTTGATCATAGTAAGGACTAAGCAGCTGTTTGGCAATTAATTACTTTGACTTATAATGGAAACACCCTAGTTGTGTATGAAAACGATGGAAATACTAAAAAGTCTTTAAATTATGTTAAAAATAATGCTGCAACGGACACTGGAAGTTGGATCGGGTCAAAGGATTCAGCTTATCCATCAATCAAAGGTTTCATTTGGTTCTTCACAATATTAGATACAGATAGTGCAGATATCAGTAATTATATTCAGAATAATAAAAAGAGCAGTATATGCATGATAGGCTATATTCGATGTGATTCTTGTGATTACCAATTCAAAGACACAGACTATGGAATTGGCTGTCTTTCGATCAACACAAATTGGTTGCAAAGCTCAAATAAATCGGCATGTTCTAATCCATTACAAGGCTGTGCAGATACTGGATACGTTTACAATTGTATTAATCAAATGAGTTGCTTCTACGATATAAAGAAAAGTAATTGTTACACTATAGATGTTACCAATAACTCCAATACTAGTTCCATATGTGCACAGATTTCAACTAATTGTCCTGTAAAATGCTCTACCTGTTCAGGATACACAGGATGCTCAGGCTGTACAGACCCTTTGGCCGAATTGTCGAATGGTGATTGTTTATGCAAGTCTGATGCCTATTTCGACGAATCTTCAATGATCTGCAAACTCTGCCCAGAATCTTGTTCCCATTGCTCATCATCAACCACCTGCACACAATGCAAATCAACTCTAGTCCTAACTTCAGGAAAATGCACATGCAGCGAAAGCTTTTATCTAAAATCCTCAACCGAATGCGAATCCTGCCCAACAGTCTGCAAGACCTGCAGCGATTCAACGACATGCACATCATGTAAAGACCCAAACACAATAATCCTCAACGGCCTCTGCACCTGCAAGGCAGGTTATTCAGGTGACGGAACAAGCTGCTTAAAAAACTGCGACATATCTTGTCACGAGTGTTCAGAATCAAAATGTCTTAAATGTGAATCCGAGAATTCCTTCATCAACGGAACAATCTGTGAATGCAACTCAGGTTATTACAACTCGAACTCATCAAGTTTTAATTGTAAAAAATGCAATGAAGAATGTGTTGAATGCGATGAAGAAGGACTTTGCATTGAATGCATTTCGAAATTTTCCGTAAAACAATCAACGCCAGGGTGTAAGTGCCAAGAAGGATACGGGTCTAACTCCTCCTTGACTTCAGAAGACTCTTGTTTTCCTTGCCTTGAAGAATGTTTGACTTGTTCCTCTGAATCTAAGTGTGATGAATGTAAAAACTCGAATTTTACTTTGACTAGTTCAGGAAATTGTGAAGTTAAATGTGGACCTGGTAAATTTTTTTTTGATTCGAAATGTTTTACTTGTAGTGCCCTTTGTAAGACCTGTGTTGATTATGAAGGATGTACTGAATGTCAAGAAAATTCTACTGTTTTCAACAAAGAATGCTATTGTGATAAAGGATTTAAGGCTTTAGAGACCTCTTGTTTTAAGTCGATTTTTAATGGAACTCTTGAAGTTAGTCAAGAAAACAGGCTGAAGTTGACTTTTGACGAAGAACTTGAAGTAGACTTGACATCATTTCAAATAAAAAGTTTAAAACTTAAAGAAAAAGAAACTTCATTCACCATAAAGAAAATCTCTTTAAAAATTTTCTATATTTACCCTAGTTCATCAGAAGTGAAAGAAAAAATCTCCGTGAAGTTAGAGATAAAAGACCCTTTATACAGTACAAAAAATTCAAGTTTGTCCAGCTACACTTTTTCTGGACAACTCAATCCTCAGGTAAGTGCCGAGGTCAAAACTTTCACTGAAAAGTCTCAAGCTGCTACTCAAGCCGCCACGTCTTTGGCAGTTGGCTTTGCATTGGCTTCGAATCCTTCAGCCTGTTGGTCTTTACTCAACACAATTGAACTTATCAGTTACCTTCCTTTAAACTCGATTCCTTACACTGAAAAGCTTCATTTTTTCACGTCTTCTTTGATAAATTTCAACATCTTGCCGAATGTTTTCAGTTCTTTTATGGACTCCAGTGTAAGTTCGAAGCCTTCTGAGAGAGTTCAGAGCATTGGAATTGATTCTTCAGTCTTTTTGATTAACTTAGGACAAAATTTACTTGTCATCTGCCTTTATTGCTCACTTTACCCGTTATTTAGACTTGCATATCATTTCAAGATTTTAAGAAAAAAAGTAGAGGTTTATTTGGCGAATTATAAATACAGTCTTTTTATTAGATTTTGGATACAAAGCTATTTGATCATTGGAATTTTCACTGTTATTCAATTGAGTTCTGTAAAGTTTATCTAGGAAATTAAGTCTTCTTTTAGTGGAGTCCTAAATAAACTTGTGACGATTTTTGCAGCGGTAAGTGAAAATTAGATTCTTTTTGTAGCGACTCCTCTTGCATCTTTTTTACTTCTTCACAAAAGTGACTTGGAAAATGAAGAGTTTAAAAAAAAGTTTGGAAGTTTGTTCTGTGAGTTTAAATGCAATAAAGGATTTTGGAGCTCGTTGTTTTATACGGTTTTCTTTGTTAGAAGATTTGCTTTTGTTTTAACTCAGTTCTTTTTGAATAGTGTTCCTTTGTTGCAGGCCTTGTTGAACATCCTTTTCACTCTTTTACAAATGATTTATATGTTTGTTTACTTTCCTTTCAGGGATAAACTTGTATTTATTTCTGAAATCTTTGGAGAAATCTGCACTTTAATTGTTTTTGTTGCTACTGCTTTTTTACTTAAGGAAAACACTGAACATGAGGAAACTATTCTTGAAGATGTCGCGATTTACACGATTTTAGTTACTATCGGCTTTCAACTCTTGGTGAGTTTTTACTGTTTCATGTTGAGATTCATAGAACTTTACCAAAAACTCAAGAAAAGAAAAGCTTCTAAAGTGAAAATAGTGCCAATCGACGCCGAGAGAAAATTTAGTTAATATATTACTATATTACTCCAATTATTAAAGAAAAAATCAAATCTTTCAAATATTTCAAAAATTTAAACACTCAATACTTAAACATTCTTCATAAACCTTCTAAAATCTATTCACCTAAAAAACAATAAAAACCTTCCCATAATTTAATGTCAGTCCATCTGAGGAGGTTTCAAGACTTCAGCCAAGAAATCCGTACTAAAAGGTCAACCCCATCACCAACCAAGTTATCCCTGCAGTCCTTTTCCCGTCAATCCACCCTCAAAAACCCAGAATACTCTTTAATCTACCCTTCATGGCTCATCGAGCGAAACGATTTCCAAGAAATCTTCGAACAATACGAGAACTTCGACAGACTCGACCTTTCCCAAGTCTTCCGAAAGCCATTAAACGAGAGAAAAGACCCAGAATGGCAGGCAATTTACAAGTTCATCCATTCTTGTTACTTTTTTTCAAATATCTTCAACTCTAAAGTCCTCATTCGCAACTTTGAACTTCATACCTTTGAAGAAGGAGACGATCTTAGCACTGGGGAGCGTTTTGTAAGAATTATTTTAAAAGGAAAAGTTCAGATTGATGAAGAACTGGTCGTCGATAAGTTTAATGCTTTAGGAGAATTCGCGATTTTTGAAAATAAAGAGCAAAAGTTAACTGCTTTGACAAAAGTGAGTTTAATTGCAGTGAATCAAGAAGACTATAAAACTCTTTTCTTGCATCCGAGACTTAAACAATTAAAGCAACTTTTCCCTGTACTTGAAAAAATTCCGTATTTTTCTGAGATTAAATCGATTCGACTGGAAAAAATCGCATCTTGCTCGATTCCTTATCAAATTGAAAAAAATGAAGAAATTTTTAAATTAGGAGACCCGGCGAGTTATTTTTTTGTTTTGCTTTCTGGAAGGGTTATTCTTAGCTCGAGGGTTAAACTTCAGTCGAGTAATGACCTGCCGATTGGAATGAATAAAAAAGAAAAACTTGTGATTGAGGAGAATTTTTACAGTAAGTTGACTACTATTAAAGAACATCAAGCTTTTGGACTTTGGGAAGCTGTTAAACGGGAAAAGAGGTCGACTGTCGCAACGACTTCAGAGGAATCGATTGTAGCTGCTATTAGATTTGAAGAGTTTTTGGAAATTATCACAATTCAGGAAAAGGAGGGCTTTTATGAGAAAATCACTGAAATTTTTAATAATAAAAGTCTTGGAAATATGATCAGGTCCAAGATCAAACATCATAAAAAACACATCAGTGCTCTTATGCAGGCTAGTGAAATTAAACCTGGACATAAGGGCAGGGAAACTTTTGAGATACCTAAACGAAAAAGAGCTTATGCCCGGTTGTTGTATGAGAAACAAGATACTTACTTGAAAGAGAACTTGGTGAGCAAGTCTTATTCATTTCGAGATGTGATTCTTCCTAAGATAAGAAGGGTGAATCAGTGTAATTAAATCATTTAGTTAAAGATAATTTTAAGTATAAAACTTGTTTAATCCTCTAAAATTTCCTAAATCAATTAGAAATTAACATTTCTTCAATGATAAGAACTCAATATTCTTATAAATGATTATCTTTGTATCACTCATCATGCTGACAGCCGGGTTTTCATCATCAAGTCTTTCCTTATCCGACCCGAAAATCCTAAGCATATCGAACTACACATTTTCCATGACCCTGACCCGTCAAGTCTCAACAAGCAGCAGCCTTTCCATATTCTTTCCATCAGACTTTTCATCCTCATCACTTTCCTCTTTAAACTGCGTGGGCATGTTCAACTTGAAACCAAAGCCGACCTGCGTGGCATCTTCACTTGAAGTAAAACTAACAAATCTCTACAATGAATCCTTATCCTCTGGACAAACAATAGTTTTCAAGCTGACCTTCATAAAAAACATCAGCATTGGAAAGACAACTAGTTCATTCAAGATAACCTCGAAAGACTCGAAGGGAAAAGTTTTGGAAAGCCTTGTTTCAGGAATGACTGCAACTTTTATACCTCTTACTTTAGATTACTTGAAAATAGAGACAAGGAATCAGACCTCAGGGTCTTTGAGTAGCTTTGTCTTTATTACGAACTTTTCTGTGTCGACAGGATTGAAAAGTACTGTGAAAATCCGGGTTCCTTATTGGAATGCGAATTTACTTCCGAAGGCTGAAGAGATAAAAGAGATTTTTGAGAACAATATTGAATGCTCACTTGAAAATAACTTGAATAACGTGAGTCAAAATTGTGAATATTTATCAGGTTCTGTTTTTATTTACCTGGATATGGCATTCTTCGGAAATGTGAAAATTTTTGTTGACTCTGGACTTTCCCCTGCTTCGACTGAGACACTTTTTGGATTTGATTTTGAAGTTTTTACAAATGAGGGAAATTTGATGAGTTTTTCTAATTCTTCAGTATCAGCAGTAGAGCCCTGCATGACAAACGTTGAGATAATCTCCTCAAATGAAGAACTATCTACATTTTCTGACTATTCATTCAAGCTCACCACTTGTTTGCCTTTCAACTCAAGGTCTTCATTTAAGATTTCCTTTCCACCAGAGATAAAAACGACTCTTTCTCTAGTTCACTGCATTTTCGGCTTCGATAGAATACACCCGACCTTTTCCATATCAGGACAAGAAGTCCTTATCACCAACTTCTTCACCAGTTACAAGACTTTTCCAAGAGCACTCGAGTTTAAACTACTCGGAATGAGAAACCCTTCCACAACATTACTTTCATCAGGTATAATTGTGAACATGACTCAAAACAACTACATCTCTTCCACAAGTCAAGGCATTTTTCTTACTTTCGCGGCAGGTACCTTAAAAGTAAACGAGATCTGGGCAGGCAACACGACGATCACAGCTGAAACTTTTATGATTTTTAATCTTTCTGCAGGGTCTTCTATTCCTAAAGGCGCTGTCTTGTATCTGAAACTTCCAGATCAGATTAAAATAGACTTAGTGAATATTCAAGTCCTTCAAGGAATGAGTGACCAGGTGAAAACAACAGTAGTTAACAATACAATCATCATTCAACAAGCATTCATAGAAGATACTTCAAAACCTTTTGCCTTCAACTTAAGCGTCATTCATTTGCCGAGTACCACGAAAGCCACTTCAGCATTCATAATAAAAGTGTTTAAAGAAAATTCTCTTTCAACTTCGTTATTTCAAGTCACTTCTTACACCTTCAAAGCCACTCCTGGGACTCTTTTCGGTTGTCAAGCAAGTCCTGATGAAAAAATGACTGGAAAAGTAACCAGCTACGCCTTCGGCTGCGCTGGTGGAATAGGAAAAAACCAGGAGTTTTTTGTGGAGTTCCCTGAAGATGTGAGCTTGATTCTGACTAGTTCAGTTTGTTTTGGCTATTCAGGCTTTTCAGATGAGAGTGAATGTGAAGGATCGACTAGCAGTGTAAAAGTGAAGACTTTTGAAGATATTTCTAATGACTTTCTCTTTAAGATCAGTAATGTGAAGAACTGCAGAAGTTTCAAGCCTGTTAAGTTTCAGTTTTCAGTTAGCACTGATGAAGGGTATTTAGTGAAACAAGGAGAAGTTTGGACTGAATTAGACATTCCCAGCGCTTTTTCTCAGTTAAAGTTGTTGTCTTCGAGTTTAACAGTGTCAAAAGTTTCAAGCTATATCTTCACCTTGTCTCCATTCAACCCAGTGACATCTTCAAGTTACTTGATAATCACATCAGAGCTGGACTTATCTTCAGCGTCATGTGGAAGTCCTTATTCCTGCATATTTAATGAAGAGTTGAAAGTACTGTTGAATTCCGTGCAAGAGACTTACGTGATAGAAGTCTTTAACATAAAAAACCCTGACTCGTTGAAACCTTTCCTGTTCAACATCTCATCATTCAGTCCTTACAAGCAAGACAGCAGCGTCATAGAACATTCAATGAAAACAGGAGGATCAATTATTTCAATTAGCCAAAGCCTTTCTTCATCTTTCATCAACACTGAATCCTCACTTGTCCTTACCCTAAAATACGATCACAGCTTAGATCAAATCGATTCAGTTCTCATTGAATTTCCTTCTTCATTCACCTCATTAAAATTCCAAAATACTTCTCAAAACTGGCCAATTCAACTCTCACCTCCATCATCTGAAATCAATTCAATTCAATTCACTCTTCCTGAAACAGCAAAAAACTACAGCTATTTCATAAAGACCTTTAAAAATTCCTACCTTGTTGACGAAGGGTCCTTTACTCTTTCAGTCATTTGCCAAACACCTTGTTTAAACTGTTCTAAATCATCTTCAAAATGCACAAAATGTATTAATTCTCTTCCTTTCTTAGCTGATTCAACTTGTTACAGTCAATGTCCTGCAGGTCAATCAGACATCGGAGACTTTACCTGTTCCTATTGTTTAAAAAACTGTGAAAAATGCTTAGATTTTAAATCTTGTGACAAATGTTTCGACGGTTTTTTCCTCGACTCATCAATATGCACAGATTCTTGCCCTTCAGGGAAATTTGCATCAGAAGGTCTCTGCGAGTCATGTCTTTCTATTTGTAAAACATGTGAATCTACTCGAGATCAGTGCACAAGTTGTGATTCTGGAATGTTTCTTTATAAAACTACCTGCACAGCCTTCTGTCCAGGGATAGTTTCAAACCAGCTTTGCCAGGACTGCGAGGACTGTTTAACCTGTTCAGAAACAGTGAAAAATTGCACAAGTTGTTTAGCAGATCGTTTTTTATTCCAACATAATTGTTACGCCACATGTCCAGACGGGACTTTTCAATACTCAAGCTCTTGCCTTGAATGCAGTTCAGAATGCAAGACATGTTCAGGCTGGTTGAACAAATGCACGTCCTGTTATGAAGGAAGTAATCTTTCTGGAAGTCTTTGCATTCCTTTCTGTCAGCAAGGGTTTTACTATAAAGAAGGCAGTTGTTTACCATGCAGTTCAAAATGTCTGACTTGTAAAGATGAGCCAGACTACTGCTTGTTATGTCTTTCAGGCTTTTCTTACAAAGGAGAATGTCTTGCTGAATGCCCTGAAATGATCACTATTGAGTCTTCAACGACTTGCATCGATTGTCTTGATTCTTGTTTGACTTGTCAAGGCCTGGTCTCAAGTTGCAGTTCTTGTGAAGTCCCTCTTCTTTTACATAGTTCTTCATGTGTCGCTAGTTGTCCCACAGGTTTTTTCAATATTTCAAATACCTGCATTGAATGTTCTGATAACTGCCAAGTCTGCAACTTGTCTTCTTGTCAACTTTGCCAACCTGGACTAATTCTACATCAAGGCTTTTGTTTAGAAAGCTGCCCAGAGGGCAGCTATTTGAATAATGAACAATGTTTCAACTGCTCTCTTGGATGTGTTGAATGCATTGCGGAGGACTCGTGCTTTGAATGTCTTCCTTCTTTTTATCAACTTGATGGATACTGTGTCGAGTCCTGTCCTGAAGATTTTACTGTTGAGGGAAGATCTTGTGCAGAAGTGATTTGTGCGAAAAATTGCACTGCCTTGCTTTTGAATAACTCAGTTTGTGACCCTGAATGTGACTTCGAAGAATGTGATTATGATGACTCTGCTTGTGAAGTGCCGAAGTCTCAGGAAATGAGAATTGAAGAAGAACCTTTTTCTTTTACTACTGCGACTGTCGCTGTTTCTGTCGCTGCTGGAACTGTTTCGATTATGACTGGAGGAAGTCTTGTTATGAGCATCGCTCCTGTCACTGCAGTTCTTGAAAGTACTGGATGGTTCGCTGTTGCTTTGTCTTTGAATCTTAGGGGGAAGGGAAGAAGACTTGTTGAAAGCTTTTCAGAGGCTTCTGAAGCGTGTTTTATTGGAATTTTAATTGTTTTGGCAATTAGAATCGGATTTAATTGTCTTGTTATTAGAAGGTACTCGAAGATTAGAACTGATGAAAAACATGAGCAATGGATTCAGAGTCAGTTTAAAAGCTGGGTAGGTTTAAATGTGGTTTCTTTGATCTTTTCATTTAAAATACTCTCTGTAATGACCTGCGGGTTTTTAGGACTATCTTTATTTTCCGCGGAATTTGAAAAACCTTCAGAATTTTACAGGTTTTTGTTTATTTTTACTGTGATTGATCTGATTATCTTTGTAATTCCAATGTTATGTATTTGTATTTACATCCTTAGCATTTATTCACTTGACTCTTTCGTATTTATTTTAACAGCAGATGTGTTTATAGTCACTGTTATTTCAATAATAATCTCAGTTCTCGTGATACTGATCTATTCAAGGAAATTAAAAGCGACTAAGTCTCAAAGTCGGATGGTTTCAATCGCAGTTCCAACCGCTTTTGAAGACATCGAATTCACCTCATCTGAAGGAATTCGTTCAGGGTCTGAAGACAAACTAGCGATAATCAAGCAATTCCTCGACAACCTCAGAAACTTCGAAAAACTCAGAAAAATTAAAAAAATTCCAAAATGTCGATCTTTAGACCTTTCAGAAGACTCTCCTAAAGCTGATGCTTTAAATTTTTCAATGCAAGAAGACCGACTCAATGAAACACTTCAAGGAAAAGAACCTTCTTCAATCCTCATCCATTCATTTGAAGAAAATAAAAACTCAGAAATTTCACTTTCAAGTATCGAGATCCAAGTTGACGACAAAACAAATGATTTATTTGAATTTCCTGAAAATAACCTTAAAGCCTCTGAAGGAAATAAAAGTGAAAAATTTGACCAAAATAATTTTGAAGTACTTGAAGTTGACCAGGAAGACTTCGAAATAGTTCGAGTTAAAGTTAAAGACCTTGGAAAAGTCATTTGTTTGAAAAAAAGCTTTGCTGATGGAGTTTTTGTTGATGAAAATGGAATCGATTTGCAGCCTCAACCTGTTATTAACTATAGTCAACTTGAATTTGTCCAGATTCGCAGCGAAAACCCAGGAATCGGGATTTTTCGTTTGAAAACAGGGGAATTAGTCAGGATTTTAAGAACTTTCACCCATGCACAAGTAGTTCAAGACCGAAAAAGGTCTTTAAATTACGAGTTTTCCCTAAACAGCCGACGAGAACTAGTAGAAAAAGCTGGAGTTAAAGCAGGCCATCCTTTATTCTGGAAGTTTGAAAACCCGAAAGTGCAGCAAAGGTCAGACTTTTCATAATTTTCACAAAAAAACCCATAAAATAACTCATAATGACGTAGAGTAGTATATAAATGGCTGAGACCTTTGTCTGTAGACTAGACAGTGCGAAAGGAACCATAAGTGGCCTTTCTAAAGAAGACCATATTTTTTCTGTTCAAACTGGTGACTTCCTTCATTTTGAAATCGAGCCCAGGAGTCCTTTCGCGTCTGAAGAGACTGAATTGGTCGTCATCGAGAACTCATCGGAACCAGTCAATCATCGACTTACTTCGAAAAATGGTGTTTTTTGCTTCAAGTATCAGGTAAAAATCTCTGGAAGTCTTTGTGTGCAGCTTAAAAAAGGAGAAATCGTGTCGGATAAAAGCTTTGTTGTTGTCAATCCTTTGCTTTCGTTCTCAGGACAAAAAATTAAACCTGAAAGTCTTTCTATGGTCACTTTGTTATCGAGAAGTCTTGGACATGTTGATAATTGGATTAGGGTTATTAGGGATCAGGTCTCGATTGGGTACAACTTTTTTCATTTGACACCGATTCAAGTGCTTGGAGGGTCGAGGAGTCTTTATTGTATTAAAGATCCTACCAGGCTTAGCTCTGACCTCTTCAGTGGCCTCTCCCACGATCAAGCATTCGATAAACTCAATCAAGTAATGCAAGAAACAGAAAAGCTAGGAGCAGGTTGCATGATAGACGTTGTATTAAATCACACAGCATTCGATTCAGACTTCGTAGAAGATCACCCAGAAGCGACCTACAACCTAAGCAACAGTCCATATCTCCGAGCCGCCTACGAGCTCGACGAAGCCCTTCACAATTTCACCGTAGCAGTGATAAAAAAAGAGATCCAAGGCCTGCGCAACAGAAACCGAATAGAAAACCAAAAAGACCTGACGACGATTATGAATATCTTGAAAGTCGAGTGGCTTCCAAGGTACAAATTCCATCAGTACTTCCAAATGGACGTCGGAAAAGTCTTGAAAAACTTTGAATCCGGAACTGAAGTGACTGAACTTAACAACAAGCAAATCGAGCAGCTTAAAACAAAAGGACTTGAATTCTTTATTCGGACTAATGCACTTGTAGGTGAAGGTGAAGGACTCTTAAGTACTGAAATCGATTATAAACTTGTCAGAAAAGCCTGCCAGGTCCTAGGCCATAGTTTTGAAAACGGTGTAAAAGAAATCAAGAAAATCCTACCAATGATGAATAGTT
Source organism: Stentor roeselii (assembly GCA_006503475.1). Lineage (NCBI taxonomy): Eukaryota > Ciliophora > Heterotrichea > Heterotrichida > Stentoridae > Stentor > Stentor roeselii. Next base: position 33,863 of record RSEH01000010.1, read on the forward strand.
ACTTACTCAACAGGTATGATAAACACTTCGCTGAAATCCTAGTAAATATCGAAGGAGACATCAGATACCACAAAATCGAAAAAGGCGACGTTGAAATCACTCCATCCAACCCAGTAGTAGGAAGATACTTTCAACATCTTCGAAATGGAGAAGTCGTCTTACACAACGGGTTCATCATGGGGTACAGTGATGTTTTAAAAGATTTCGCAGGTAAAGAAAACTGGCATTATTTCAGAAGAAACGTCGTGATTTGGGCAGATAACATCAAACTTCGATACGGAAGGTCACCTGAGGACTGCCCCGCCCTTTGGGAAACTATGAAGACTTACGTGGTCCAAATGGCGAGAAGCTTCAAAGCGATTCGTCTGGATAACGCCCATGGCACACCTCTTGAAGTTTCAGCTTTTATGCTCAGAGCTGCTCGAGAGGCTAATCCTGACTTGTACGTCATGGCGGAGTTGTTCACTTCTGATAGCAAACTTGATGCTTATTTTGTCAACTTCCTGGGAATCAATGCTCTTGTCAGGGAAGCCATGAATGCTCCCGACCCAGGATGTCTTGGAGGAATTGTTTATGGATTTGGGAATGGCGAAAGGAAAAGTCTTGGAAAAATCGATGATTTAGGATTTTGTAATGATAGTCTTTTAGTGGACTTTGAAATGAAAGGGATTAGAAGTGCACCTGTTCCAGCTATTCTTTATGATTGCACTCATGATAATCCTACACCTGTTGAAAGGAGAAAAGCACATGATGCCTTACCTAGTGCTGCTATTGTTGCTATGGCTAATTGCTTTGTTGCTAGTGTTAGGGGCTACGATGAGTTCATCCCTCAGCAGCTCTCAGTGATCACAGAAACCCGAACCTACCCATTATACGAGCCCTCTCCAATCCCTCGAAAATACGACCTAGGAGGCGACATCGAGATCCTAATAACCTTCTCAATCGAGGAAACCCAAAAAGTTCAAAAAGTTCAAGTAAAAGGCGAATGGGACAACTGGTCCCAATTTTACGACTTGACTCGACTTTCAGAGACAAATTTCGAACTAACCCTTCAAGTTTCCCACGAGTTATTAAACCGTGAGCTTTCCTACAAGTTCATCATAGACGGTACTTCCTGGGTGCATGACTGGAAACAACCCCACAAAAAATACGGAAGCAACTTAAACAACTACTTAAAAGTAACCCATTCATTAAAACGAACAGGAGTCTTCCCAAACATGCGAGCAGCTCGAAGTTACCTGAACACTCTTCACAGTAAAATGAGTGAAGAAGGCTTTGACGAGATTTACATTCACAAATGTTCAAACGACCTTCACCTGATAATAAGACAACAGCCAATGACAGGTGACAGTTACGTCTTAATCGTCAGAAGCGCCTTCTGGGATGACCCGAACCCGAGTTCTCAATACGACTTGCGACTTCCTGGAATCATTAAAGACGTCGAGTTTATTTCTGTCCTCAGCTTCAAGACCTGGGGATTCATCAAAGACCCCCAAGTGGTCAACGGGCTTAAGGGCCATTTGGAGATTCTTAGCAATTTGGAAATTTTTGGAAATGTTACACGGGACAATAGTCAGAATATCGACGTGCTTAACTTAACGAAAATTCCACAAGCTTTTGTCATGGTGCTTAAAACTGAACTGTTTTCAAAGGGAAGTCTGCAGTATTTGAATAATATTTATGACCTGCTCAGTTCACCTAAACAAGAAATCTTCGCAGGACTTAATTTAGAGCAACTTAATCACTTGTTATGGAGAAGTGGAAAAGAAGAACTTGATATTTCAGGTCAAAAACGAGATGTTTACGTTGTCAATTCAAATCGGTTCAAATATGCTGGATTTGGAGGACTTGTCATTGAATTTAAAAAACTTTTAAAAGCTAACAACCCCCTCGCCCATGATATTTGTGAGAACCTTCGCCGTGGTGACTGGCTTCTTGACTACTCTCAGGCCAGACTGCAATCGATGATCCCTGAAGTCCAATTCAACTTTATATCATCAGCCATTCAAAAAATAAAGCAACTGCCAAGAAGTCTAATCCCGAAACACTTCATAAAATTTGTACTCCTTGTCTTCGAATCATCTACACGTTACCAGAATTCAACTCTTTTTCAAAGAAATCCAGGAACTTCTCTAGAAAGGTTTCTATTGACGTCAGTTTCTCAGTTCTGGGGATGGGTCCCTAGTGCTTCAAGTCAACGTCTTCGAGCGAGTATGTCTGCTGGGCTTCCTCATTTCACGACTGAATATACAAGAGTCTGGGGCAGAGATACTTTCATTGCTTTTAAAGGCCTTCTTCTACTGACGAGGCAATTCGCTGAAGCCAAGTCTTTGATCCTGGCTTTCGCTTCAGTCTTGCGACATGGGCTGATTCCCAACTTGCTGGACAGCTGCAATAATCCCAGGTACAACGCAAGAGACGCGACGTGGTTTTTCATGCAAGGCTTAAAACAGTACATAAAACTCGCCCCTGAAGGCCATCTCATCCTTCAAGAAAGCGTCTCAATGGTCTTCCCCAGTGACAGCCAGTCAGACAGCAGGACAGGAGAAGTAATCAAGACAATTGAAGTGATCATTCAAGAAATCATGCAAAAACATGCATCAGGCATCGAATTCCGTGAGTGGAATGCAGGGACTCGAATAGACGCTCACATGCGCGATGAAGGCTTTAATGTCAAAATCGGCCTCGACCCTAACACAGGCCTGGTCTACGGAGGGAACCGTTGGAACTGTGGAACTTGGATGGATAAAATGGGAAGTTCAAGTAAAGCTGGAAATGCAGGAGTCCCTGCAACTCCAAGAGACGGCTCAGCCATTGAAATCGTTGCAATGGTCTATTCAACTCTAAACTTCCTCATCAAACTTCACTCAAAAGGCCTTTTCAGGTACTCAGGAGTGACTTTAAAAGATGGAAATGTTTTACTTTACACCACCTGGGCTGATAATTTAAAAAAACACTTCGATCGTCTTTTTTTTATTCCAGAAAGTTCAGACCGTTTAAGTGGGTACTTTAAAGACACCCTGGGCAGTAGCATATCAAAGAACGACTTTCAATTAAGGCCGAATCAATGCATAGCACTTGCAATAGCTCCAAGACTTTTCGATGTAAACCATGCACAAACAGCTTTAAACACAATTCACCGAGAGTTAATGGCAGGATTCGTCGGAAGTCAAATCGGAATCAAGACCCTGGCGGACTCTGACCCGGCCTACCGCGGGTTTTACGACAATGAAAATGATTCAACTGATATTTCTGTTGCTCATGGCTTCAGCTATCACAATGGACCGGAGTGGGTTTGGCCTGTTGGGTATTTTTTAATGGCTCAGTTAAGGTTCTGGAAAAATTTGGATATTGTTGATAAATGTCTTGCTGCACATTTGAGTTACTTTGAAAGAAGTGATTGGATGAGTCTTCCTGAACTCACTAATAGTTTCGGGGAATATTGCCCGTTCTCTTGTGAAAGTCAGGCTTGGAGTGTAGGGACTTTAATTGAAGTCGTTGATAGGGTTAGGAAAATTAGGGAATATAATGAATAAGATTAGTCCTAATGAGTTCTGCTTTTTAAGTGATGCCACTGCACAGATTCTTGAAGGGAATTACTATGAAGCCCTGGCTTCACTGCAAAATTGTGAAGAATATATCAAAGCTTCTCATAAACCAATTATTTCTTTTGTGAGTTTGACAGTGATGCATAACACAGCTCTTTGTTTTTATAGACTGCAAACTTCAGAACAGGCTTTAGACTACCTAGAAAAATCTTTAAAAATCTGTAAAAGTCTTCTAAAAACCTTGGAAACCTCGACAGATTCTTTGAAACTTTTCAAATATATCTCCATAACTCACCTGAAAATTTGCGCTGTTTTTTCACAAACTAAAAGTCATGAAAACGCTTTAAAACACGCTCAAAGTGCATTACGGTACATGAAAGAACTGATAATAAACTCAGTCCTAGTGATTTCAAGTCTCAGCTTAAAAAAAAAGTCAGATCATTCAGAAGCCTTTTCAAAAATTTCCTTTGTTTTAGATAAAATCATTTCAAAGAAACTAGAACGAAAAGTGAAAATTTTTCTTGGAGAGGACTGGATCCTTAACTACAACATCAGCAATGTGATGACGATGCAACCAGTGCTTCTCTCTGAATGGACCGCGCCTTTCATTTTAAAGCAGGAACTCAACTTGACGAAAACTCTGGAAAACATCTGTGGACTTGTTTGTTGTTACTTCTCAGTCGCTACTGAGTTGAGGTTCTTGGCAATGACCAGCTCTGCTCATCGAAACTTGAAAAGTAAAGAATGGCATGAACGAGCTTTGGAAATTTGTAAAAGTTTTCTGCCAAGAGCTTGCCCTTTATTTCAGCATATTCGGAAAAGCTTTGAAAAACATTATGGACCTGTTTCGAAAACTCAAAGTCCTGTTGTTCCTTTGAGGTTTGGATGTAAAAGGGAAAGTGAAAAGGGGAGAAATGTTTCGGTTAAAAGTTTTAATAAAGTTCGGCAAAAACAGGCTTTGAGGAAAAATACTCCGGGAAGGAAAAAGTCTTTGGCGAGTACTCAGAAGGTTTCTTGTAAAGGGAAAAAAAGTAAAAGGAGGTCTGCTGGTATTTTCTCTGATCATCCGATTATGGCGACTCATAAAATTAATTGTGAATCTAGTGGGTCGGAGAAATGTAAGGGTTAAACAGCTTATATTTTCGATAGAAATTTCATTTTGACTTCGAATGACCTTTATGGTGATTATTCTGTTAAGGATGAGGAAAGAGAAAGTATTATTATCAAGAAAAATACTGAAAAAAACATCTTTCGACAAAGAGTTCATGGAAGAGTGTCAAATAAGAATTAATAGTTAAGTGATTTTGTATATTTCAAATATTCACTTGCATTCAGTATTCAAATAACTTATTAGGATCAGGATTATAGAAGAAATTAAGAATAATAAATGTATTAATTATGAAAAATCTTATGTTCAATCGATTTTATTGGTATTTTAAATTTGACTTTACTGAACATTTCTAATCTTTACACTCTCCCATATCTGATATTCTTGATTGTTGCTTTTGGTGTTCGAGAGTCAGAACTACTTGATTTTGTATGAAAAGTTTTCTCTTGAGTGCTGAAAATTCTCATAGTCGAATTCATATAATCTAAAGAAGTTTGCAAGTTATTTTTTTCTTTTATCAACTGATTAATGATCTTGTCTTTTTCAACTATTTCTTTTGCAATCCTTTGTGTTCCAGAGTCATTAATCCTGATGACCGTTTTTTTTTCTTTAGCTTTTGCATATTTTTCGTTGAGTTCTTCGACTTTTTTCTGATATTCATTTATTTTTTTCTGAAAACTTGCTTCAAGTTCATACTTATCACTGAGTAAATGATTGACAATGACATTTTTTTCTGTTTCAAATTTGATTTTGAGTACTTTTTCTCTATCATTAATAGTTCTATGGACATTTGCGAGTTTTTCTTCATAATCATTTTGAATTTTGAGTTTATTACTTAAGATCAGTTCATATTTATTACTCAGGTCATTGTACTTGATTTTTTCATCTTCCAATAAAACTCCATATTTTTCAATAAGATCAGATTTTTCCTTATCCAGGTCATCAACGATATTTTTTACAATCGTTAACTCATTCCTTAATATTTCCATTTGACTATTTAAACAGATAGTTTCATTATCATGTTTTTCTTTCAAGGTAATCAGATCCTCACTAAACTTTTTGTTGATATTTTTAATTTTTATCGCAGAACTAGCTTCAAGTTGATGTATTTTATCCTCGTAATAAGCAGTTAAAGTATTTTGCCGGTCAGCTAGAGTCCTTGTAAAAATTTCTTTCAAGTCTTTAACTTCTTTTTCATGGTCTTCCTTCATCTGCATTTTATCAAGATTCCACTGTTCAAGTAGTTGTTTTTTGCTGAAGTCAATTAAGTGTTCATACTCGACATACCTCTAACTAAAACTTACCGCTTTGGCCTCCCGAACAACATCTTGAATGCGAGATTCAGTAGTAATTTCAATGTGAGTCTTTTCCTTTTCCAGTCTAGTGATCTCTGCAATGAGGATCATCGCTTCAGTCCTTTCCTTCGCCAGCATCTTTTTTTCATTTTCTTTAAACTCAAGATCGATTTTTTCAATTTTATGTTCATACATCTTCTTCAACATTGCGACAGTTTCCGCATGGTCTTTTTCAGCGATTTTCAATTGAAACTCGAAGTTTTGCCTTGAGTCTTCCTGTAGCTCTTCCATTTTCTGCATAAGTGCCTCGACTTCGAACTTGTTCCTAGCACCTTGAGTTGATTTTTCAAGAGAAATCGAATCAAGTAATCCTTGTAAGTTTCTAATAACGCTTCTTGCTTGTTTCTGATTTTCTTGTCCAAATTTGAATTTTTCCTCATAAACATGAAGTCTGTTTTCAAGTTCAGTGATTTGCGAGATGTTTTCTGAGATTTGATTTGACAAGAGAATGATTTTCGATGCAAATTTTCCTTCTTCAAATGAAAAGTCCTGAATCATAGAAAGTATTCGATATTCGTAGAAATTTTTAAGGTCTTCTATTCTTTTTTTCATTTGAATGGCAAGACTTTCAACAGTGACAGAATGTTTTTGTTGAGTCATGAGTAGTTGAGCAGAGTACTTGTTTTTTAATTGTTCTACTTGTTGGTTGAACTTCTGCTCAAGTAAAGAGTTTTCGTTGTCGATTTGGTAGTTGGACTTCTCAACAATTACGCGAGTTTCAACGTATTTAAGCGTCGGTCGCCGTTGAGCCATCCGTTTGAGTTTTTCGATTTCATTGTTAAGTTGAGCAATTGTTTGAAGTGACTCTTGGTACTGTTCAAAGGTAACAGTTTTACTCTGCTTTTCAATCTCAGCAGAAACTCTTTGTTTTTCAAATTGAGACTTGAGGACAGTGACATCATCTTTAAAGTACTCGAAACGATTATGCATGTTTTGAAGTTTACACATAAGGTCATCAATAATTCTCTTCTGTAAAAAATTCTGCTTTTTTAGACCTTCTGAGGACTTGTCTTTATTTTCCAAGTCTTCTGGATCATGGTTCATGTGCAAGTCATTTGTGTAAACATTAGAAACTTGCAAGGCCCGTATCTGGCATTGACAGTTGTAAAGTTGTTCTTCAAGTGACCTGTTTTGTTCAAGGATTTCAAAATACTGCTTTTCGAGCTTTTGAAGTTTTGACTGGGCTTCTGGAAGAGAAACAGGTTCTTCTGAATCGAAGGAATCAGCAGGTGAGACTGAAATTCTGAAAGTTTGTTCAGAAGCGTCACCTGAGACCCAGTTTTCGATGGTGAACTCTTTGACATGTTTAGTCATTTATTAGCAAGTTTATTATTTTCCTATGGAATCTATTTGGTCCTCTGGAAATAATTCAAAATTTCCTGTTATGATGGAAGAAAAAGTGATGTTTACAGTTAATGAAAAAGAATTGAACTCACTTTGAAAAAAGACTGAATCTTTTGAAGGGGTTAGAGAATATTTTTTTTTTTCGAAGAAATATCGAAGATCTGCTGAAAATTTTAAGAAGTTTACCCAGCTTTGACTTATGAATTTGAATTTCGCTTCGGATTGGTGGTTTGATGTGAAGGGTATCAGAAAATCTTGGAAATGGTTCCAGGTTGACTGAAGATCTGGATGTTTAAATGGGTCGAATAAAGTTATTTCGATTCTGCCTGAGTTTAGTTCTTTTGCTACTGTTAAATGCCGTGATCGAGGGTATTCTATTATGTTTCCGTGATTTCTCACTTCGTATTCTTCACCCTTGTCACGAATGATTAGGATCCTTCTCCATCTTTGATCATCAGGTAGATGTTTAAAGGATTTTAAAGGAAACATTTCAAAATGCATCTTGAGTAAAAATTGTCTTAAATCCTTCCCAGGGTTCAGGTCTATTTTTTTAAATTCCTCGATTAAATTAAAGCAAAAAGCGATTTTTTCAGAATTTTCTTTGCGTTGATGTAAAAATTCTTCAGTGGTTTTTTTGAGATTCTCAAATTTTTCAGTCATTTCTTTAATCGCCTGTTTCGCTTTCGCCAATTTTTCGATGGCTAAAGGGACTTCATCAGACTGAGGTATTTTCACAGGGTCCAAGAGAGAAGCATAGTTAACCCTTGACTTTCGAGCCATTTCTTCATAAAAATTAATATCTGAACAAGCCTCCTGACTTTTGAAATGCACTCTGTCCTCTAAACTTCCAAATCTTTTTTCAGACTGTGTTGAAAACAACAGAGTTTTCACTTCACTGCTCCTGTTCTGGTTGAAATGACTGACCGAAGGAGTCATGAACCGATCTGAAAAGTTTTTTGGTTTAATCTGCTGATTTTCAATGAAGTTTTCAACTGGATCTGCCATCAGGATGTCTTTTTTCCAAGGAAGATTATCAAATGACCTGCTTTCTTCACTATCGAAAAATCTTGCTGTTCTTATTTCGAACATTGGAGCACTGTAGATATGTTGATAAGGCTCCTCGTTTTCGCCTTCGAAGTCGTCAAACTCGTTCATTAGAAGTTTGACGTTTTCTTGACTATCAGTCATTGATTTTCTTCCACTTTTTCTTGCGGATCTACTTGGAATGGCCTCCCGCCTGTTAGGAATACTCAGCTGGGATGAAAAAGAATTCGATTCTTCTTCTTCTTTGATTTCTGGAAGGATCATCACGTTTAAACAGTCGGGATTTCTCCATGTCGATGGTCGACTTGAACGCTGGATTGGCTTTTCGGATATGCTGGATCTGGGAAGTGACATTATAGGAAGATACAGTTAATTTGAATTTATTTTTAGTTTTTAGTTGTTGGAAGGTTAGGTCTTGGAATTTTAAGATTTGGAGATTCGGTTTCTTTTCTTATTAAGGATTTTCATGTTGGAAACTTCGAGAATTTTAGGGGTAAGGTAATGCTCATGAGGTCATAAGAAGTACATAATTTCTATCTATCAATCTCAAAACCCTAAAGTCACTAAATTAAGCTTAAACAGTTCAAGAACTTACTTCAGATTTTCAATAAAAAGTCAAAGTAGTTAATTATCATCTTCAATTCCATTAACCATAATATAAATATTTTTTAACATAATTCTAACAATAAATCTTTCAAATTTCCATACCTGCCCTAACCCCTACCCTTTCTCCTATTTCCCCATCAACTCGACAGAAATGAACTAATCCAATTCTAATCCTCTCCATTAAATATAAACAATGGGAACATATATTATTCTACATCTGTTACTATTCTTGCTCCTTCCACAGGTTTCCCTTGGCTCAAATGCGAAACCGTTGAATACCAATCAAGACCTATCAGTGCTTGTTTCCTCTCTGAGTCACCGGTACCCAGATATATCAGGAATAAAACAAAAGACTGTAAAACTCGAAACTCTTGAGTTTCCAGAACCAGTTCTTCAGTTCGCTTCAAGTTTTCAGTCGATTTTGTTCCACCCGTTAGGATCGGCATTCTTAATTAATTTGATTTCTTTGGAATCAGCTGATTACATGATTGAGCAGCAGCCGATGGTGAACTATTCTTACTCCCGTCCTGTGACGATTGAAATTGAGTTCCGACCATCTTCATTGGGCATCAAATCGGATTATTTGGTTGTCAGTTCTGAGGATATTTTGCATGTCTTTCATCTTATTGGCACTTGTGTCGACTCAGGATTTAAGATTTCGTCTATTAAGATATTTCATCAGGCCTCATTGTATGGGGTTAGTGAGTTGATTGTATTCAACCCTTTTGATCAGCCTCTTGAAAAAATTCAGATGAAGCCGAAACATAAAAATATTTCGATTGAAAAAACAAGATCTTTCATTGGACCGAAAAAATCTCAAGATATTGGAATTGTTAGGTCTTATTTCAGCACATCTGGATTTTATTCAACATCATTGGAACTGACTTTAGGTAACCTTACCTTCAACATTCCAGTCTTAGTAAAAGTATTTCATCCAACCTTAGACATCCCAAAAAGTCTAGACCTCGGAATAGTCACAATGACAAACAGAACCCTAATAGAAGACCTGGTAGTCCGAAGTTTCTCAAAGTCCCACATAAAGATCCTGAGTGTAAATTCATTATCCAAGCTCTTTTCAGTATCCTTTTCTCCTAAAAACGTTCCAAGTCTAATCGAAAAGTTCCCAATATGCCAGGTGAGGTTCCACAGTAAAAAGGAAGGAAATTTCGCAGGGAAGATAGAAATAGTTACAGCTCAGCAAGTTTTCACTGTTGACTGCTTTGTTATTGTTAATTTCGGGTTCATCTATCTGCCTGAAGCTCCTTTAGTAGTGAATCCGAAAGGAGAAGTGTCATATACAACAGAGATCAGCAATAAACTTGGAATTGACTTGGTTTTCGAGCATTTTACCTCAAATGACAAGGCAATTCTTGTTTATCCAAAGGAAAAAAATATTGTGCAGGTCGTTTTGAGCTTTTGTCGAAAAGAGAAATATTGGCTGACTGCAAGGACTTCTTTAGGAAACCTGCATTTTTCAATTCCTTTGATTGAACCTTCTTTGAAATTTTATAAAGTTCAACGAAATGAGTCTTCTGAAATCTTGGGACCAGTTGTTTTCGGATCTTTTTCTTTGAATTCCAACCATTCTGTGACGATTTTAGGGGAAAATACGAATAACTTTGCAGTTTCAGTTGACAGGCTGAAGCTATTACCAGGATTTAGCTCAAGTTTCCAGCCCTGCCAAATCCAGCCTTTGAGTCAATTTTTGATCAAGCTGGACTTTCAAGCGATATCAGATTTGGATGATTGCATACAAATTTTCACATCATCTGGCACCTTCTTCATTCACTTTGTTTTTAACATCGTGGCAGGACTTAGTAGAGTTAGGGCTGTTTACTTTTCAGATGTGATGCCTTTGAAGCAAAACGAAGAATATCTTTACCTTGTGAACGGGTACCCATTGACTCTAAATATCTTTTCAGTATCATCAAACTACAAAGACATCCACTTTGACCTTCTAACAACATCAATCCCTTCACAAAAGGAAGTGATAATATCAAAGGCTCACTTCGTGGCTCCTCTTCAAACCATTCCCTTGATAGACTGGTCTAAATTCGTGACCTTCGGAGACATAATGACTTGGAGAAGTATTCAAACCTCTTGCAAGGACTACCAAAACATATTCGAGATTTCAGTTGAAACTGATATTCAAGGAACACTGAAACTTCCAGTTTTTCTTTCATATAAAAACACTCAGTTCCCAGTGCAGTTGTTATCAAAACACTCCAAATGTGAAGTTCACAAAACCTGTTCTTACTTCATCCAAGTCGAAAACCATTTTCCATTCCCAGTCACTTTGCAGCTTGTACCCAGCTCTGAATCTCTTGAAGAGGAAATCTTTTCACTTAACTGCGTTGAAGACAATGCTGAAGACCATGATTACGATGATAAGTTCAAGTTTTCTTCTAATGGAAAAAAAGAAAAGTGCAGGAAAAAAGCGGATCAAGAAGTTCAAGTTGAAGTAAATGAAGATGATTTTAAAGAAAATCAAGAGACTTATTTAGGACTTACTGAAAAGATTCATAAGTTCTTTGAGATGATTTTCATGAAAAAACAAGAAAAAAAAAAAAGTGAATTTAAGAGATTTTGGCATGGAGCAGGTTTTAAGGTGAAAAAAGAACATTTTACAGTGAAAAGTGGAGAAAAACAGATATTGGGTCCTGTTTATTTCACTCCAAAACACGTAGGAGACACCCAACTTCCAATAGTTCTACGAAACAACTACACAGTTTTTCAGAAGTTCCAAATAGAAACCCAGTCAACAAGTGCTCGACTTGCGATAATGAAACGTAACAATTTTATATTCACAGGAAAAACTTACGTGAACCACAAAAATTCATTAAAAAAAGAGCAACAAAAGCTTCAATTTCAAATCACTTCCGAAGAATTTCAAGGTTTTTACCTGAGCTCTACTCAGATGTTAGCTCCGACCTTTGTAAGGACCTTCGAAGTGCATAACCAAGGAAACATTGACTTGATAATAGAAAAAATCTTATTCGAAAATGGAAGATGCAGCTTTTTAGGCTTTTCAATTGCGAACTGCCAGATTTCCTTACTTTTAAAGCCTTTAGAAATGTACTCCCTTCAAATAACCTACAGTCCTTCAGTCTTCTTGTATACCGAGCCTTTATTTCTCTCGATTTTCTCATCAACTGGTGTTAAAGTCTTCCAAATCGAGCAGAAACTTCCTGAAAATTCAGGAATCGAGCTTTTTCTTTCAAATTCAGAAGAACTTTTAGTAATTTCCACAAGTCTCTTAATCGCGCTACTCGCTCTCCAGATAAAAACCTTAAAAGTGAAAAAAACAGCAAAAAGAAGCTACTCAAGTAATGACTTAATCCCGATAAACTGCCCTCAAGTCTTCATAAAAGACTTCACAGCACCAGTTTTTTCCCAGTTCGATGAAAAAATAACACCTCGAGTCAACCAAGACAAAAACGAATCTCTTGAAAAAGACCGATCTGACAGTTTAAACAGCTCTGAAAGTGCGAAAAGTAGCGAAACCCTTGAAAATTCCCAGCCTTTCAAGTACCCAAAACGTCCAAAACCCTCAAAAATAACAAAATTGAAAAATGTGGTAAAATCCGAAGGAAAACTGAAAAAAATCGAACAAAAGCTTCCAGAAGTGATTGCAAACAACAAACTTTTACTCGCTGCTAACATTAAAAGAATTTTTTCAGAAGAGCCAGCGCCTCATCCAGAAGAGCCAGAAAGCGACGAAGACTGTTACCTGGACTCTTACAAGACCCGCAATATTCTCTTCGGCCTTGCGAGCCCTAGTCGTAAATAATGATTAGTTGAAAACCCCCAAGTAAATAATAATGAAAGGTGGAAAATCAAGAAACTTCCGAAAGACTGACTTCGCAAATGAAAAAATCTCAGATTTGAGGTACTTTAAACGTGAAGTTCTTGACTCGGCATATGCAGAGTTCCCGAATCTTGATGAAAACGAGTTGATTTCAAAGATTCTCTCCAAGTTCAGCCCTGTTTACAAAGAATATGTTTACATTGCTGATATTAGTGAAGAGTTCAAACAAGAAGACCTGTTGTGTCAGAGGTTCATGTTTGAGTACCTTGTGAAAATGTGTGAAAATTGCCCTGGCGGGCAATGTCTTGACTCGCACGACATTAAAATGATTCGAAGAAAGCCCCAAAGGCTCTTTATGGGACTTTGGAACTACATCCCAACACCTTGCAAGTCAAGTCACTGCGATGAGAACTGCCAGTTCGCACATAATGAAGGAGAAGTCAACTACCACCCAATGAAATTTAAGACCCAAATCTGTGAATTTCCTTTAATCAATGGAAAATGCAAGGAACGAGGATTTTTTTGTTATAAGTCTCATGGAGATATCAGGAAACCCTCTCTTCAAATGCAGATACAAACTGTTGTCAAGCAAAAAGAAGACCAGAAGCCAGAAAATATTCCTTTTTCAGTTGAAACCTTTAAAACTCTTCCTTGTCGACTGAACCTGACTCATGATAAAGCGACTTGTAACTTTTATCATAAAGATTTGAGTGATCGTCGAAGAGATCCTTTAAAATTCAGCTATGCTTCAGATGAATGTCCGAGGGCGTTCAACAAGGAATACCTCTGCAAATATAAAGACCTTTGCAAATTTTCTCATAATGAATATGAAAAACTTTTTCATAAAGACATTTACCAGACCGTGCCTTGTAATAACAAACCTTGCAGGTTGATGGAAAAATGTCCTTATTCGCATAAGGAAGATGAAAAAATCACGAAAGAAAGTATTGGTGAACAACTCGAGTTCTATAAAAATTCTAATCAAAGTCTTCTTGATGAACTTAAAATTATTGAGGCTATTAAGAATAAATTCTCCAGGTTTAGGTGCACCTGTTGTGATGACCATTTAAGTGAAGTTATTTTGCAGTGTGGACATATGGTGTGCAAGACTTGCTCGGAAATAATTGTTTGTCAGATTTGTCTTTCTCATAATAGACCGATAATAGAATTGAAGTTTAACTATCTATTCGTCTATCGTTTCTTCTGTTATTTGAGTGCTTCCATCACCCATTTCCCAGTACTTTTTGATCTTTTTCACTGTTACACCGTTTTCAGTCTCGCTTCGGATCTCGCAGGTCATTTTAATGGCTCCTTCCAGCCAATTTTCAACTTCAGGTACAGCAGAAACCCCATTTCCCGGAGTTTCAGGGACTTCAAATTCCTCCTTTTCCGTGAAATCGCCAGCAAAAACCACAGAAGTAACAGTTTTATATTCACTATGAGGTCCCATGCCGACACCCACTCTTCTAAACCGAGGATTCAAAAGTGCATTTCGATGCGGTCTAGTTTTAAGTCCATCATCAATAAGAAAAGAAACAACAACTTCAAATCCTGTGACAGATCCATAGTCAAGAGCTTCCGCAATACAATCAGACCACTTTCCACATTTTTCCAGTCTATCCTGCAAAGTGTTTTCCCTGCTTCCAATATGCCCAACAATGCCAAGTGACCCAGTGTCATTACAATGGCCCTGAGCTGCAGAGGCCAGTCCTTTAGACACTAAAAGTGGCTCAAGTGCAGCAGAAGACTCAAGCACTGAAAGTGCTTCTTGAGCCGCTGAAAGACCTTCACGCGTCATGATCGGCACCGCGCCATGACGATGTTTGGCGTTGTTGATTTTAAAATTCGATAGTTCAGCTTTGAATCTACCTGCAAAGCTGACGGGGTCAGTTCGGAGACTGTTTATTTCGAGGTAGATTTCTTGGATTAACTCTGAAAATGCTTTCATTTATTATGGATTCTTTTAGGACTGGGAAACGGTTCTTTGAAGTTAATAAAAATATTGGCTCGGAACAGCAGGTGAAGAAGATTTTTAGTCATTTGAGAGTTGCTAGTTTGCCGGTTTTGCCGAGTAATTGGATTTTGAGAGGTATTTGAAGGACTTGAAGGATAGGATCAGGGAACAGGATTGTAAAATTAAAGAACTTCAGTTTAAAGTAGAGGGTGTTGATGAAAAGAAAGAGATTAAAGAAAGTTTTAAGAAAATTGATGTTGGTTATCAAATTGATATGAAAAGTTCATCGCTTTTGTCACCTGAACAGATTTCGATGAAGAAGCGAAATATCAGAATGGACCTTAATAAACAAGTAGAGGAAAAGGAAAAGAGAAAAATCAGAGAAATCATTCAAAAGGAAAAAGAACTAAGAACTTCTTGGGAAACTCTTAAAAATGACCAAATCAATGCATTGACTGAACGAAAAAAGAATGAAGAAAATGCAAAAAACTACTGGAATGACTTGCTGGTTCAGCAAAATATCAAAGAACAGGTCGTTGAAACTTTGCTGAAAGACCAAGAACTTTATCAGCCTTTGGTTCAGTTTCGTAATCTGAGGTCTCATGGGTTTAATAACGACTTTCCTCGGATTCTACCTGAAGAAGCTCTGCCTAAAAGCAAGAACTTGAACCCTTTGGCAAGTTACAGCAAGTTGCAAGCGTTTAAGCAACCTGTTTATACCAAGTTTCATCCAAAAGTAATGAATCGGAATCCTATTACGGGAAATCCAACATTTAATCATAGTTACTTAACTTAATCGCTGTGAATAGCTTGAATATTGGAGCGTAAAGCTCGGAACTGATGCAGATTGACTTTTGAGAATTGGATAGCTTTAGGATGAATTGTTTTTGTAGTGAATGGACTTCTTTTATGTAAAATTCACTGAGGAGGTGCTCGTCGACGATCTCTTCACCGACTATGATGAACATTTTGTCTTTTGTTAGGATCACAAACTCTTTTACTAGTTCGACTAAGGCTTGAATGTCGGAATCTTTGAACTCTTTAACAGCAACAAAAAACCTAACCTTAGCCAAATGATGATCATACCGTTCCAAAATCTTCTTATTATTCAAAAACCTTGGAAACCTAACCCTTCCCCGATGACTTTGAAAATGATGCAACTTATTCGCAGTTTTCGCAACTTCAGAAGAAACAGTAGATGAAAAGTGCAGAACAGCAGCAACAGGTGAGACCAAAGCTCCAAAGACTCCAGTCCCGACCCCAAGTACAAGTCCAGCGGCGCCTTTAGTTTTAAGTCCAAGATAAGGTTTCATAACGATTCCGGTGACACCCGCAGCAAGATCCTGCAATCCAAGTTTCTGATAAACATTAACAGCGGGTTTTTTCTCTTGTCCAACAATCTTATAAAGCGATCCAGTGATTTTCGAAACACTTTCAAAGCTACCTCCAATCACATTAGAAACCAAAGACTTAACCCCTTTCCCAACACCTGCCACAAAGCCCTTCGGTCCTTGCAAGAGTCCCTTTGCAGGTTCATTAAAGAACTCATAAACTCCAGTCCCCAGTTTATCAATTAACCCGATAGGATTTCCAAGCAACTCACTAGACCCTAAAATTCTGTAAAACTGAAGCAAGCCTTGACGAATGTAATTTTTGATGAGAATAGTGAAAAGATTGGAAAAGTTCTGAAAACTGTATTGAAGAATGATTTCAGTGAATTTCAAATTTGAGTTCTCGATGTTTGCCAGGTCTAAGATGAACTCTGAGAGTGATTGGCTCATGTCAGAATGATTTGACTCTGAAGTTGACTCCGAGTTGGAAAAGGTGACGACGAACTTGGACCCGTGGATTCGAATGTACTTGAAATAGCTTTTTATTGACCTGGGACATGATTCTGCAAATGGTATAAAAGGATTTAGTTGTGGAAAGGCTTCTGAAACTCGACAGTAACTGGGTGTTGATTTTTCTGAGGAATTGTAAAAGTGATTGTAGTACATGCCTGATAGAGCTGTAAAGGAAAAAACAGTTTCTAGGTTTAGGTTTAGAGTTAAGGGCTGCATTTGAAGCTCGAATTCTAAAATACGGTCTATTGGAGTGAAGTACTTTGACTCTATCGACCCGGTGGTGAACTCTCGGTCGTATCTGAACTCGCACCAGGGAGTCATTTCATTGATTTGTGAGTGAAAAGCCATCACAGGGAATAAATGACGGTCTACTTTCATATTGTCTATCTGAAGACCTGCTAGGATTAAATGATACTTAACCCTTACTTTCGCCTGCTTGTTACGTTTTTCTTCATTTCTTGTCATTTTCCAGTGAAACTCTTGAAAACTCAGTAGAAACTTCTCGTTGTTTTCTTGGTCTAGTAAAGAAAAATGAACTCCTGCCAACTTGACTTCAGTCTTTCGAGTAGACTTTTCAATTACTTTTTTCATTAAGCTGATCTCCAGATGAGCAACAGTCTCTTCTGCCTCATAAATGCGAAGAACTCGACACTCGCCTTCGAAGTCGATACTGACAAGAAAAGGTCCAAGGTCTTTATTTTTTTCTTTGATTTTTTCTAAAGAGTATCTTTTTTTATGAGATAAAATCTTCAAAGTAACTTTTTTATTTTTTAAGGTGTTATCAAAAAAAGCGAAAGGAAGAGAAGACCCTGCTGGAATCACTTCAGTTTCTGTTTTTGTCTTTGATTGCTTTATTTGAAGAGGCTCTTGCAAGGAGTTGTAAATGCGAAATGATGGGATAAGGGGAAGACTTAAAGTGACTTTAATGCAAGCGTCGTCTTCACTTGAAACATTGACACGTATGTAGAAAAAAAAGTGATTCCTTGGGCAGGGCAGGTACCAATGAGTGTCAAAAGCGAAGATATTTGTTTTAGGAGGAATTTCACGAGCCCCCGCCTTGAAACGTATCTGAAAGTCTTCAAACACTGAGCAATCAAAAGGTCCTGACCACTGCAACTTATCCTCAGAGACCTGCACCACAGTTCCCAGTCCCACATCATCAAACTGATACTCAATAGCTCCCTTCGGCGGAATTTCCACAATTCTCGAAGATATCTTACAAACTTGCTTCAAGTACAACTTAAAGTCCAGGTAATTCACTACAACAAACCTGGGTGAAACTTTCACTACTTTCGTTAAAATCATCGGAAAAGGTGCTTGAAACAGTCTCAGTCCTAAAGCCAAAGTTCTAACCACTGGGTTACTAAGTTGCAAAAATAAACAAGAAGAAACCCCAACAGCCTTAGAACTAAACTTTTCACTCCATTTAGAAGAAAATTCTCCACAAGTCTTGACCATCATTTCTTCAGAGCTACTTGAAAAAAAGGCCATTTCTTTCGCATTTACTAAAACTTCACCGATATTCAATGGAAATTCTGAAGCGTTGACTAAAAGAAACTGACTGAAAACCTTCAAAGTGCAGAACTCTTCACCAATTGAAACTTGTGCTTGAAGTCCCCAGCCCTCCTTGTTGATTAGCTGAAGAGTTGAAAGGGACTCAGTGATTTTGAAGTTTTCTGAAAAAATTGAAGAGTCTAGCAGGTCCAGTTCCAGTTGAAACTCGAGAGATTTAGTGAAAGGAACGTTTGTTAAAAGACCAGTTTGACCTGGCAGGACCACTGCGACTTTTTCTTGTTGGACTGAAATGTTCAGTGCGCAGGGCAGAAAGTTGATAAAAGCGACAGGTGCTAGTACCAGGATACTAGAACTTCCTCCATTTTGACAGTGATCATTCACTTGAATATAAACAAAAACTCCATTTTCTACTTCAAAACTTCCACTTTTCAAGGATTTCAACCCTCGACAAGTTTTAACTTTCAAATTCCCCAGGTCCCAAGAGATCGGCAAGAAAAACTCAGAACTCCCAACAGCTTGTTTTTCAAAATCATGAAAAAAAACCACTTCAGTACCTGCCTGGTTCCTGACAACGAAATCTCTGTAAAAGACAACTTGACGAACATCTTGAACGATTCGAGCCTCTTTTCGACAACTCACTTTTTCATTTTGACTCTTTAGGACAAAATTTTCACTTCCCACGTCTTCTAAGGCAAGGCCTGTGACTTGAGCGAAGCCTTGAGAAATCAAGCAAACTACTGGATTTGGAAGTTTTCCTGCTTCGAACTTGTTTTTTGGTTTTTTTTTAGAGAAAATTTTTTTCATTTCAGAATTTTTTATCAGGTACTTTTCATTTGGAGGAAGAAAAAATGAGTCTTGTTCTGGGTCAACGAAAAAAAGTTGAATTTCAATGCCGAGCTTGTTGCTGAACTCGTAGTCTATGCTGCTTTTTGGCTGGATTAGACAAGAGGAGACTGGAAGCCAGTCTTGTGGGGTTTGGGTGTATTTTTGATAGATGATTCCTAGAGTTTCACACATTTCTTTAGTGATGTTTATGTTTAGTGGGTCTTTACTTTCGATTAGAGTTTCATAGGGGTGGTCTGGAGCTTTTTGAGAATAGGTGTAAGAAAATTTCCAGTCTTCTATGAAAGGTTCCCAGATTCCGTTAAGCTTGTTGTAGAAGTTGATGAAAAAAACAGTAGTTAAAAGACTTTTGTAATCTCCAGAGTGGTTTGATATTGAGTATAAAAAGTTACTGAACTGCAAATAAGCTAATGAAGACTGTTCAGAAACTGTATCATCCTGGACTGTCACTTGCAGAGAGTCGAAGTCGATCACATGACTTGAAATGAACTCACTAGTCACTCCAGTTTTCGGAAAAAGATACGAAAACCACTTAGCTCTTACTTTAAAAATATAATCCAGGTCTCTAAATCCCAACAACAGTTGAAGACTTTCCATTCGAGTCTGTATCTGTGTTTCAGGAACAGCTCCATGAGCAGTGGTTTTCAAGAAGTCAATTGAAACTCTAGATGATTTAATCAAGGTCTTTCTATGACTGCCAGCTGCTAAGTTAAGTTGCATGTGATTGACCATCAAGTTACATTCAAATTTACTTTCAACCAGTTGTCTCCAGACCTCGATATTGTGCTTGTTGATTCTTTTATCAACTTTCTGCTCAGATGTTAAAGTTATTGACAAGTTCATCAACATGTCCATTGAATTCCAACTTTTTTCAACTGTGACTGGAAGGCGAAGTCGGCAGTTTTCGACTTGGCATGAAACTCTTGAGTTGTAATAAACAGTGATTGAAGGGCGAGAAAGACTTACTGTTGGTCTCAAGGCTATTAAAGAGGTGTCGTTGAACTTTTCGCTGAAGTTTTCAAGGGTTGAGGTAATCAGTTGAAGAAAAGTCACTTCTATGTTTAAGGAAAGTCCTGAAACTTTCACTGAAATATCTGAAATGTTACGAAAAGTGTCGATCGCTCCTGATAAGATTACTTGTAAAGAACGCCCTGGTAACTGTAAATTGTTGTTTTCAGCTTTTTCTTGAATCACGGATACTGGTTGACTCGGGTCTCGTAGGTCGATGAGTCCAAAGCTCCCGATCATGACTTTCACTCTTTTAGCGAGTTTTGGAAGGTCCTGTAGCCTAATTTTAATATTTTTAACAAAAAAGGCGATTTTCGCCTTTTCTTCTAAAACGACCATCAAAGCGATTTCATTTATCTGAAGCTGAAAAAGTCTTCTTATTTCATCTTTTCTATCAGTAGTCGAAACCGTTTTTCCGAAAGTTTCAGAGTCACTTACCAACAAAGCTGAAATATCACAGTATTGTTTGTAATAGTCTCCCATAATTTCCATATTTTTCTCAGTAAAGCGTGTTTTTAGCTTGCCAATCACGACTCGAAAGCAAAGGCTGGGGTCTTCATCTGAGAGATCTTCAGAGGTGTAAAGTTCTAAAGTGACATGAGTGGGTTCAAGGACATCTGAATGTTGAGAAGAAAGATTTTCTGTGTAAACGTGGATTTCGTCTAGGTTGAACTTGTAGACGTGGTAGTCTGAACTTGACATGGACTTTGTGAATGTCGTTGCTGAGAGTTTTCCGAAATCGATTAGAAGCAATGGAGCTGTTTTTAGGTGAACGTCGCTTGGAATCACGATAAATGGAGCTTTGATGTCTATGTCAAGGATGTACTTTGAGTTCACTCCTGTTTCAAATGCTTCTTTTAGGTATACAGAACCTTGTTGAATGTATCTGTCTGTGGTGTCTGAAATCTCTTCTAAATAACGGATCCAGTCTTTGTCGGTTGAAAAACTTTTTTGGATCTTGGAAATTATTTGAAATATTGAGGATAAATCGAGACATACTGATAGTCCTGCTGAGGAGACCTTGAGTATCTTGTTTCCGAAAGTATCATACTCAATCATCAAATTCTTTCCATCCAGGAACTTCGGAAAAAACAAGCTGTTGCTAAACAAGTTAAATATCCAAATATCAGTCATCGAAAATGCAAAGGTCTGAGAATAAGGTCTAAGTGTGCTTTTAATTGAAATATTATAGACTTCCAGACTCAAGTACTCTTTAGAGTCTTCTTTCAACATAACTGAAACTTTTCCTATCCTCATCTCAACAAGCCACTTGATAAGAGAAGCTGGTTCTCGCTCAGTCAAGTTAGAAGCCACTTGCTTAATAATGCTATTAGTTCTCATAAAAACCCTTTTTAAGTCATTTTCAGCAAGTGTTACTCTTTGTTTCCTGACATGTTCTTCATGTTCAATCTGCTCCTCAGTTTTCCTATTGAAAAAATTAACCAGTTTATGAGTAAATCTTCGACTTCCCTGCTTGTTCAACTCATTTACTTCTTTTTCCTTTTCTTGCTGAAGTTTATCAATTTTCAGTTCCATCAGCGCATGTCTTCTTTCAACGAGTAACTCGTCAACTGCAACACCTTCTTCGAATTTTTCTATTTTTTTCTTTAACTTGTCGATTTTCTCTTGAGAACTTTTACCTTCTCTTACTTTTTTACGGTATTTTCGATACGCTGCTTGATATTTGATCTGTCCTTCAATGTCAAGTTTTTTTCTCAGCATTTCTCTTTCAAGACCCTTGATATAGTTAGAGTAAGTCGTTAAAAACTTCTGAAACTTTACAAGAATAAGGATCTGATGAATGTTCATGTCTAAGTCGATAAGGTTCGTGAGGACTTTCATTCCAATTTTAGCCTTAAAGTCACTTTGGACGCCTTCGGCAAGTGTCAGTTCAAGTCGGGCTGAAAAAGGATGAAGGATGAATTTATGGCAAATTTTTTCACATCTTTCATCATCACTTAACTGCGTGAGGACTTCAGAAGGCGAGCCTTCATACCATTCGTTTGAAATGACGATTCCATCCTCGTAGTCTAAAAAGACTGACAAGTGATCAACCAGCATAAGTTTAAAGCGATCGCCAGTGGGACAGTCTTGAACCTGCCAAAGTTCATTGCAATTATAAAGATGCAGTTCTTTCATGTAGAAGCCGATACTGAAGGGGACTTGAAAAGATCTCTCATCTTCGAAGCGGATGTAAAAGTTTTGAATGTCAAGACAGAGATTATTGATGAGTTTACTTGAAAGTGACCCGAGAAATGAAAAGGAATTGCTGAAGTCTTGCCCGTCTTCATGAATGGCTTCGAACTGTTGTAATAAGTAAGTTTTTGTCTTTAAGATCAAAGTTTTCGCATCTTGTTCAGTCCAGTTTTCTGGGGAATTTGGAGAAAGGAGGATGTTCAGGTCTTGAATGTTCACCATTAAAGGATTTGAGTACCATGAAGTCCAGGGTATCTTGATTTGGATTCGCCCGATCCTGCTGGTCAGCAACTTGATTGGAAGACCTAGCACTTGGAAGATGTCTCGCTTTAGTTTCAGGTTTTCAAGCTCGACAGTTCCTGAAAAAATTGATAGTGAAAATTGCTCTGTGTTCAAGTCCTCAATCCAGGAACCTAGAACTTTGTTTAAGATGTTTACTAGTGCTCCACTCATTTAGCTGGTAATTATTGTTTGTGAATTTTAATTAAAAGTTAATGAGTTTTAGGGAGATTTGAAAGGATTTTTAGATTTCAGGTGTTAGTTTTAAGAATTAGTGTTGGTAGGGTGTTTATTTTACACTAGTTTTCTTAGGGTGTTAGTTTTAAAAATAGTCTTCATTGGGTGTTGATTGTTATACTTAGTATTATTTTATAAGGTGCTTATCTAAAACTTGGCTTCATTGGGTGCTGATTGTAACAATTAGTCTTAATAATCGGGTGCTTAATTAAAACTAGTCTTCATTGGGTACTGATTGTAAAACTTTGTATTATTCATTGAGTGCTTATTATTACAATTAGTTCATTGGGTGCTAATTTTAAGAATCAATCTCTATAGGGTGTTAGAGTATTAGAAGATGTTAATTTAATTATACTCTTATCAGGGTGTTACTAGCTTTTTATTCAACAATATATCTTGACAAATTTTAAAAATTAATAATTCTAGTCTATTATCTCAGTTTTCATCTAATAATAATAACAAAATGCTCAACTAAAATGATTTTTATAATGAATGACATCTCTCACTATTTAAACAAGCCAAGACAAGTCTCCCCATTCCGTCCTCAAGACAACCTCTCATCAATAGTCTTCTCCGAATCCCCTACCATAGACTACTCTTTAAAGTCCTTCGAAGCAGAGCGTAAAAAGCGAGAAATAGAAGCCTATCAAAAGCAGGAGCGTATTCTCCAAAAGCGAGAATCAAACATCTTAAAAGAAGCAGGTCGTTGGCAAGCCATGGACTTAGAATACCAAAAAAACCTTTCAAAGCTAGACCTAAAAAGATCAAACTGGAAAGCAGGTCAAAAAAACAACGCAAGCGAAGCCTACAACGTATTAACCTTAGAATACGACGAAACAGTGCAAGGCGAGGCGCTGAAGTACCGTGACAAGGCTCGTAAAGAGCGTGAAGGTCATCGTTTAGCGAATTTAGACATGCGTATGAACTCAGGGTACAACATAATCACTGGAGCTTCTCGAACCCCTCCTTTAATTCCAAGGTTTTGAATGTTCTAAACTAGTTAATCTAACTACCTGGCGCTTTAATTGACAATTCCACTGCCTTCGCTGGAAGGTAGTCGATGTAGTAAGTCCCTGCTCTGTAAATGGTGTAAGGAACGAATATGAAACAGGTTGAGCTTAGCATAATTGGGTACTTTAGTCCATAGTAAATGAATATTGTTGCCATTATCTTTGCATGGAGGTGGATTCCGAATAACACAATAGGAACTCCCCAAGAAGGCAAAGCGTTGAAAAGACTTTGGTATATCGGAGACTCTTGATGATAGGCGTATATGTTTGGAAGACGGTACTTTGTCCAGATTGGACGGAGGAGGATGTAAACGAGAATTGTATAAGTTATCCCGTATGAGCTGAAAATCAACAAAGAATAGAATAAAATGTCTTCAAAGGACTTATTGAATTCAATGCATCCTCCTAAAAATGAACTGGTCATTAAGATTGCAGGGTTGATGTGAAGATAACAGTTTGTGAATACCTCTACGGAATGAACACAAAGTGAACTACCGTATCGAAATGCGTCAATTATTAGGAAGTATGAAGAGGCTAATAATAAACTGTTCGTTAATGGAGTTGAATCGAACTGGATAAAGTAAATCATTGCGACATTTATAACGTAGCTGTAGTCAAGCAGGTAGAGGAACCAGCCTTTCTTGATGAATAGGATTATTCTTGGGATAAAGAGAATTGCTGTAAATATCGCTGATAGCTGACGATAGAGGCAAGGATCGCTTGATACGATGAATGTGGAAATTAAGAGAATCAGTGTCAAGCTGGTGTAGCAAATAAGATACCTGACTCTTGCTATTTTTCTTTCAGAGTCCTCAAACAGATTAGAGACTATTCTAGAAAATAACATTTATAAGTAATATGAACAACATCGAATGCTTCACTCAAATTGAAATACCTGAGTATTGCCAAGAAGTCATTGAAGAAGTCTCAACATGTTCTATTAAAAATTTCAGTGAAGAGTTTACTGTTTTGGTTTTACCAGAAGACCAAATTTATTCTATTCCTTCTTCTAGTCTTGAAATTCATCATATTGGTTCAGCATAGTAAGAAAAAAATAGCCATGTCAAACAGAAAGGAAGACTTCAAAAACGAGAAGGTCCAATCGAAGCACGTTCAGTATGTTTATCAACAACTCAAAGCAACCCAGTAGATTTCTTCAAAATAATCGGTTACCAAGTGCAAGGCGAGTCAATAAAACGCGAAGCAATCCGAGGTGAATTCGACGGCATAACAATAACCGGTTACTTCGGAGGTAAGTTCATAATCGAAGCATGTGTATCCTGCCAACTAAGCGATTTAGAAGAAACCATATCACGTTTGAAAGAGCTTCGCAATACCTTAAAAGAAATGGCAGAATCTAGCTAAATTCAAGACAATCTAAAGCATTTCTTCGAGTTTAGGGTTAAGTTTAAAAGCCATCTGGTAGTACTTTACAGCTTCCATTCCTTGACGAGACCTTTCAAGTTCCCCAGCGATTTTTAAGTACTTCTCAGCGAGTTCGTTTTTTGATAGTTCTTCAGCGTTTTTTTCTGTGGACTTTAAAAACATTAAGTCAAATCGAATCGCGTATTTAAAGCCAGATTCGACGACTCCTCCTTCATGAAGAACTCTTTGAATCATTACAAAAGCATCTCCAACAATTGGTTCGATTTCACATTCAAATTGTTCAGAATCATCAAAACATTTAGTCCTACCTCCTTGGAAGTCCGAGTTAAGATAAACCAAAACAGTGATCAAACTTCTCAAATCTTCATTTTTTATGAAAATTCCGTCTCGATGCTTCGAAAACACTCCGCCTGGGCCGTACTTCAAAAAAGAAATTTTTTCATTTACTGAGTGAAAAGTCCAATCACCTTTCAAAAAAGGTCCTAACTCGTCGTCTTCTTCTTCAAATGAAAGATGACTTGGAATCACTTTTTTCAGTCTGGAAAAGATTTGAGAGGCCAAATCAGGCAAGTCTTGCTTGAAACGAAAACTTTTTCTTAGAATGGATGCTTTGTAAGGGTCGTCTTTTCTGAGGTTTGCTGTTGTGTCGATTTCTTCGTCGAATTTTAGTTTGGAGATGAAATGGTTGGCTTCGTTGGAGGAAAGAAGCCCTTTTAACACCCAGGCTCCTGGGATGTTGTTTATGGAAGTCATTGTTGGATGAACTTCATCGTGTAAGACGAGATCAGATGATGACTCCATTATTAGTAACTAGGTTAAAGCTACTCTTCTATCTTGAAATCTCGCGCTTCTGATAAGATTCGTGATGCGGTTGTTAGTGAAAGTTGGATTTCGTTCAGGGCTCGACGCTTGTAGGGAACATCGGAGTTCTCGAAGAATAGCTCTTCGAATTTGGACTTTGAATAGAGTTGAGTTATTAACTCGTTTTGGATGGTTTCCTTTGCTTTTATCACTAGAAGACTCATTACTGCCTTTGGGACGTAGTCACCTGTTAACTTTTTGATCTGGTCAAAGAAATATTTGACTAGATGTTTAATAGTATAAACCTCGATTAATTTTGACTTTTCCTCTTCATCAACATCAGAATGACTAGTGAAAACAATTTTACTTTTAGGGCTTCCAAGTGAGTTAATAGAAGAACGAGCATTCATTGCTTTATCAGCTTCTTCTTCAGCTTTCGTCATGAAATCATTCAAGATACTCTTTTCAACAAGACTAGTATTAATATAAGCCTGCTGAATCTCTAAAAAGTTTTTAATGAACTCTTCAGTGGGACCTAAGCAGTCATAAAGGACTTTAAAAACAATTCCATTAATAGCTTCTTTTAAATTTGGGAACCTTTCAGCCTCAGGGATGCTTATTTCATTTGCAATATTCCGTAGCTGATCATAAACATCATTCATGACGCTGATAGAAGGTTCAACTAACCTCTTAATTTCAATTTTCAGCAGAAGTTCAAAAGCAGCTTCAGAAACATAAAAGTTTGTTTTAACCCCAGATGCACTTGTAATAGCTTCAGAAATTTGATCTTCATGATGAGTATCAAGAGCTTCTATTAACTTAAGCTTCTCAATGAAAGTTTCTAAAAGAATCTCTCGAATCATGGCACCTCCTTCTAAACTTAATTTTTGATCTTGATTTGCACTAGTTTCAGTATAATTAAAATTATCTGAATTTTCTGTATTATCCTGAATCGCTCTGCCTTCAATTATATTATTGAAACTATTGGAGAAATTTGTAATGATATTCAACATGAGAATACCCTGAAGGTGTTCATTACCATCAAGAGGCATTCCATAAGTTTTAAGTTGTTCTTCATTTTTCCTGATTTTATCATTTATTTGAATTTTTAAGTCAGGAAGTACTTTTTTGATGTGATTCATCAGGACATTATTAAGTCTCATCGTTAGAAAAGGAATTCCTAGTTTAGAGGCCATTGATTTGTATTCAACATGATGAAGAAAGAAGTTTTTTTCATCTTCCAAATGTTTCCAAATAGGTTTTCCCATATTGATATCCTCCTGACTCCTGCAGACTACTCCGACATACCCAAGCTTCAAAGGATAGACTTTTCCTTTAAGCATTTCAACAGCATTCGTTCCTTTGTCCATCAGGTCGATTTTGGTAAGCACTCCAAAAGTTCTTTCACCTTGAGGGTCAAACTCTTTAGCAAGTTTCAGCGATTCAGAGTTAGCCAGGTCCACATTGGCATTGGAAACCGCTAAAATAATAGAATTTTCGTTTTTAATGAAAGATGAAATCATTTCACGAATCTGGAACTCAATGTCCATCGGCTGGTCCCCAACAGGGACTTTGGTAAGTCCAGGTAAATCAACTAAAGTAACATCAAGCACATGAGGTGAATATACCTTTAAAAAAATGCTTTCATTAGAAATATTCGCATTTTTTCCTACTTTTCTTTCAGTCTCTTCTTCGATTTCTTGACGAATTTTAGAGAAATCTGTGTATTTCTCTGGACGATGACCGAATATCCCGTACTCCTCCTTTACTTGTGTCTGAATGAGCTGGAGAACGAGTGGACGTCTTGTTACGATCCCTGATCCTCTTGGCAAGAAGTCCTTGCCTACAATGCTCTCGAGGACTGAAGACTTCCCTGAAGACTGTGACCCTACCACAACTATTTGAGGAAGCTGAATATCGACTTTAGAGTTCATTGTGCCGAGGGCGTCTTGGAGTTTGTTTATCAGAGGAATCAGCT
Source organism: Stentor roeselii (assembly GCA_006503475.1). Classification (NCBI taxonomy): domain Eukaryota; phylum Ciliophora; class Heterotrichea; order Heterotrichida; family Stentoridae; genus Stentor; species Stentor roeselii. The sequence continues at coordinate 61,727 of RSEH01000010.1, forward strand.
TTTCCATTTATTATGATGAGAAGAAGGATTTTAGAGAGGTGGATAGATGATGAAGGACTTGTAAGTTAAAGATTCAGGTAGTTCTGAATCGATGTAGCGTAAAAAAGGGTTTAGGATCTTGTTTGGCCAGTCAAGGTTGTAATAAACCCAGTCTTTTGATGTTATTTTTACATCCTCTGCTGGAAGAAAAATCATCAAATTTCTCATTATTCTCAAAGTCGCACCCCATAAATGGAAATCTTCAAAATCGTCAGAATCGCAAAATTTTGACTTTTTTAATAAAAATCCTGGAAATTCTCCAGATATCACCCCAGATGGGTTGAGAAAAGTTTTAAAAAGTTGATTTTTCATGGAGTTTCTTTTAGGTTTGATATGTTTTTGAAGGTAATGAGTGAAAAGTGAGAATTCGACCCAACGATAGGAATGAACTTCAGGTGGGTTTAATGAAAATTTGATTGAACGTGATAAGAAAAATATGTGGCTTGATAAATAAAGGTTGCTTATTCGCAGACCACCTTGATAGGCTGGCTTTCTTGGAAGATAGCCCAGGTATTCAGAGCTGTTTAAAACTAATCCAATTTCTTCAGTGGTTTCTCGGATCGCTGCTTGAAGACTATTTTCACTCGGCTCAAGTTTTCCTCCTGGAAAGGCGATTTGACCTGAATGCTTGTCTTTTAGACTTAGGGCTCTTTTTATGAAAAGAATTTCAAGTTTTTTGTTTGGGTTTAGTCGAAATATCAAGGCTACACTTGACTCAGGTGAAGTTGGAGTTTGTTGGAGTTTGGGAAGAGTTAATTCAAGATGTTTGATTATTTTCATTTATTGAAATATATAATATTCATAAGTCTTAATAATGATCGGCCTGATATCAAATGACTGAATTTAATACCAACTTCGACCTATTTTAAAAATTAGTAAATATTTTAACTTCCTATAACTAGGTAATCCAAAAATATAGACTTTATTAAATATATTACCTTTAAATTAATAGTGCTTCTATCAATCTAAACAACTTAGACTAAATTTAACACCCTAGTTAATAATTCAATATTCAAAATGGCCTTTCGACAGATATACCGAAAGCCCTTAAAACTGCTTTCAAAGTCCAATTCACGAAACACAACCCCAGCCCGTCGTCGAGAAGGAAATTTCAAACCAGTTCCTCCATCAGAGCCCAAACTTCAAACGGAAAAAGAAAACAAAGAAACAGTTTTCATGATAAACCTAGAAGACATTCTAATAATAGAAGAAAGTTTATCATTCATCCTTGAATCCTTCCACAACATCTCAGAAGTATTAAAAACCTGCGAAAAATTATGGGAATTGACAGCAGACAACACCTTAAACCAAATATTTTCTCTTTACAAAGACGATAGAAAGCGAAGCCTAATCCGAAAGTCAATAGTTCTTCAATCCCTCAGTATTTCTCTCGGCCTTTACCTGTTCTCATCCTTAAAGTCAAATTCCGAGTTAAGTTCCTTACTTCGCGCAATTTTTTACTACAACCATCAAGGTTTTTTAGTTCTTGCAAAATTCATCTCACTTCGTCTTCCTGACGACTCAGAAAACATCTGGATTCAAAAACTGACGAATTTAGTTGATAAAAGACTCAACAAGAAGAAAACTTCAGATATCGAAAAACTTCTGGGCTACTACAACAAAGCAATTTCAGCAAATCTTAAAAAAGTCTGCAGAAATTTCGGATTTCGAGGAGAAGACCCAGTTTTTCATTCACTTAAATCAAAAATCATTCAAATTCTTAGAGATCGTGAAAGTCAGCCAGTGCCTGTAAGAAAAAGTATTGAAATTTTATTTGGAAATCCGAGAGAGTCAATAGTTTTAAAAGGACAGGTCGAAGTGCCTTATCTTCCTGGGTTAAAAGTGGAAAAATACACACTTGTACTTGACTTGGATGAAACTTTAGTGCATTATATTGAAACTGAAGACAATGGAACGTATTTAACTCGACCGTTTTTAGAGAATTTTTTGAAGGAAATGAAGAAATTTTATGAAATCGTTGTTTTTACTGCTGCGGTTCAGGACTATGCGGATTGGATCTTGGATGACTTTGATCGGCAGAGGATGGTTGACTTCAGGCTTTATCGGCAACATACTATTCCTGCTGGTAATCTTTTTTTAAAGGATTTGAATGCGATTGGAAGGGATTTGGCTAGGGTTATTATTATTGATAATGTCGCTGAAAACTTTCAGTTGCAACCTGAGAATGGAATACTTATTAAAAGCTGGTATGATGATGCTCAGGATAATGCACTTAAGGAACTCATGCCGATTCTTGTGCAGATTGTGGATAGTCAAATGGATGTTAGAGATGCTCTTAAAATTTTCAGAGAACAGATGCTCGAGCAGCTGTCTCAGGGTGTTGAATCACTGAGTTTATGTTTAAATAAATAAAAGTCTAATGTTTAATTTGATTATTCAACTACTTTAACTGATTTGATTATCTTTAATAAATTGATTTAAAGTAGAATATTAACCTGAATACTCAAAGGAATAATTATCCATATCTGATAATCTTATAATAAATGGATTTCAAAATCATTAAAGACACAGAAAAAGCGGGTTACGTAAAATTCCAAGTGAGAAGCAAAATCGTATACACCTCACAATTCATGCGTATCGGTCTTATCCACGATTCCTTTAAAATCAACATGTTTGCAGTGGGTATAAAAGAAGTGAATTTTTTATCCAAGCTCCATCTAAACACATTTATTTACCTGAAGTCTTTCCAGGTGATTCGAGACCTATCTCTAATAAAAAAGCACCTTCCTGAATGTTTAGATCTCGAAAGCATCGCATTTTCCTATTCAGACAAAGACTCCTTCCTCGAGTTTTCCTTTTCCAACACATTTTACCTCGAATACCAAGACTCAGAACTCTCAATAATAAAAGGAACTCCTCTAGAATCAGTCGACCTGAGCCTTTTATTCGGTTCAGATCATGAAGAAACTTCAGAAAACAATTCAATCCCAGATTTAAAGCAGCTTCAATCAACAATGCCTAAAAAAACAATATCAAATTACTGCGGAGTCATTCTAGACTGTTGCGGGAGTTACCTAAAGCCAACTTCAAAGGACTACCTTGCAACTTTCAAAGTCACCGACCCTTCATTATTCCCAGATTTCCTGAGCATTAACATTTTCCACAAAAACATCGACGCTCTGCCGAAATTAAAGAACTTAGGTGACATAATTTACCTTCAGTTTATTCTTTTCAGTGAATTTCAAGGAAAAATGCAAGGAACCCTTTCAGCCAGTGCAAAGCAGTCTTCTTTCTTTGTTTTTGACTATGAAGAAAACACTTGCAAGCCTTACGCCTGGTACAGAAGTCAGTTCTTCAGAGAAAGTGACGTTGAAAGCCGCATCAATTCCTTGAAATCCTGGGTAAGGACATCGTTTGGAGATAAGGTCAAGGATTATTTAAAGAACAACACCCGGCCCATCAAAGAAGTCCACCCGAGCACTGAAGATTTCGACCTTATCGGAAAAGTCGTCGGACTCGGGCGACTCGGCATTCTTCTTTCAGACCCCTTTTATTTACATCTGCAACTTCCTGATGATGAACGAGTTTATCATGTCACTATTCCTAAAGAAAAGACAAAACTGCTCATGCATGTTCAAATCGGAGAAATTATTAAAATTCGAAGTCTTTTTAAAGGCTTTGGAAATTTTTTAGTCAGTGATTTTTCTGAAGTTCTTAGAATTCGCTTTGAAAGTATGAAAATCGCTGATAATAACAGAGTTAGGGAAAGTTTGGAAAAGTTTCAAATGGCGATAGGGATGAAAGTAAAGAAAGGGAAAATTTCAATGGTTTCGGAAAAAGCTTGGAAGTACCCGAAGATTGTGATGAGTGTCTTGGAAGGACATCCTGATGAAAGTATTTTTAGAGTGAAGGGGTTTCTGTTAAGGGTCTTTTGGGATTCGCTGTTTTGGGTCGTCATGTGGGACGCGAAAGACGGGGACAAGTATTTTAAAGCTTTTGTGCAAGATGAAGATTTTTTAGAGTTCATGAATGGTTTTAAAGTTGAACAGGTGAACAGCAGTAAAAGACTTTCTTCTGATGTTTTTCGTTGTTTAATCAAGGTTAAGAGTGGGAAGTACCAGATTATTTCTACTAAATTGGTTGGGTTTTAGACTTTAAGATTTTATTGGTAGGAGCAGTTATTTACATGTCAGATGAGAGAGAAAAGGAACGAATCAAACTTGAATATCTTCGCTTTACATCGAATAGACTTTTTGACTTCTCCTCCAGGGCCCTTGCAAGGCTGTCCACCTCTTTTTTGTGCTTGAAGTACCCTTCGCTACCTGGAGTCGTTGAATAGATCAGTCTTCGATAGTCTCTGTTCACTTGACCTATTTGCTTTTCTAGTTTTTTTACCTGGTCTTTTAAAGCTTTTTCTTGGTTTTTTTCTTGATTCGTTAAAAAAATTTCTGTTCGTCCGAAGTCTTTTGAACTGGTTGTTGAAAAGTTTGGGTTTTTACATGATTTATGGTAAATTGACCCGGATTTACTTTCATTTAAATCGTTTTTTAGTCTCTGGCTTGACCTTGAGATGACTTTTTCAGAGTTGCGAGGACTGAAACAAACTTTTGAGGATTTTTTCACTTTTTTGTGCTTTTTCAGGTCCTCAGCAGAAATTTTCAGCTCTTCGAGATCTTCTTTCATAACTTTAATAGAAAAATCCTGTTCTATACCCTTGCATCTAAGTTCTTCATTTTCCTTTTTAAGTCTAAAAATTTCCAAATCTTTATCTTTCACAATCTCTGAAAATTCTTTTTCTTTCAAAACGATTTTTTCAAGCCAGTCAACTTTTTCCCTGTCTAAAATTTTAAAAAGTCTTGAAATTTCTTCTAAAAGTTGATTTTCTTTGATTTTCATTTGCTGAATAGTGTCTCGAAGATGGCTGTTTTCATTAAAATGTAAATCCAGGTGATTCTCAGTTTTCTGTGATGAGTTCGCATTATCTTTAATTGAGTCCAGCTGGTTTTTCAACTTCCTGACCTGCTCTTGCAAAGAAGCCTGTTCCTGAATCATCAGCTGATTTAAAGTTCTGAGTTCATTTTGATAGTACTCAACCTGCGCAGTCAAATAAATATTTTTTCCTTCAACTTTTTTCATGATATCCTGAAGTTCATCAAGTTGGTCTTGCATTTTCCAAGATTTTCTCTGCAAGTCTTTAGTTTTTTTGTTGAATTTTGAACTTTCCTCTTCTTTCTGAATCCATTGTCTTCCTACAACAGGTGAAGTTTCAAAAAGAGAAGAAAAACCGTTTCTATTAAAGTTGCTCTGACTGAAACTTCCTCGATTGGAGTATTTCCTTAAAAAGTACTCAGTACTTGATTGATTCATTATAAATGTCCTTTCATCAGTTTAAATCACAAGACAAGTCTATCAAGCCTTTCAAGCCCTGCAAACTTTCAGAAATCCTGAGTCTTAAACACCTGATCAACGGTGACCTTCTCGACCTGGACCATTCAAACATCACAGAGATCGACAAGGTCCCAGGGTGTTATTTAAAAGCGACGAAACTGAATTTTTCTTCTAACTTTTTAAACGACTTGACTGGAATCTCTCAGTTCAAACGTTTGACTCATTTATTCATTTCAGGAAACCTGCTGGAAAACGTGAAGGAGTTTGAAAAAGTTCAAAATAAAGAACAAGTTGTTGTCCTTACCGCCGAAAATAACCCTTTTTCAACACATCCTGACCTGGTCTCACATGTTCTGCTTATTTTCCCAAGACTCGTCGAGTTCAACGGGAAAAAAATCACTGACCATGCCCGGCAGGACCTGTTGGATGGAATCGCGTTGAGCAGGCAGCTTTTATTTTTTATGAGTAAAAACGAGGTGCTTCTTCAAGGGCTGGAAAAAGACATCCAAAGCATAAAAAAAGATCTTCAAAACTCAGAAAAAAGAAGCCCTGCTCAGTCTGTAGAAAATGATAACTTTCGTATGAAAAAAACAGTCAACATCCCGCCATTGCCTCATTACAGCTATTCAAGTAAAATCCGGCCTTATATGATTTTAAATTTTGTTGAAATTGTAGGAAAAGCTGCACATTACTACCTAAGTGACCAGGTAGACCAGGAAACTCAAGAAAAAATATTTAAATGGCTGTTTTGTGAAGTGCTTCTTAATCTGCATAGTTGGGGAAACCACAAACTTCAGAGTTTTTTACAGACGAGAACTAATCACCCTGACCCTGACACTTGTTTCGACATGCAGCTAAAGTTTTTCCAGTCAATGAGATTTAAAATCCTGGAGACTTCTAAGTTTTCAGACATTTTTCCAAATGAAGCTTTGAATGAAAAGACCAGGTCCGGACTTCTCAGTTCTTATTTCTCTGAGTCTAATGACTGGAGCTTTTTCCCAGTTTTCGCTTTGAACTCTGATTACTTGAAAGCGATTTTCATGGTTGTTCAGGCACAGGTGAAGCAGCTTCAAGAACTCAGTAGGGAAAAAGAAGAACTTCTTAGCTTTGACCCGAATGTTTCAAATGTTTCAGGAATAGTTGGAAAGTTTTATGCTGGGAATCGAGGAACTTCTTATGATTTCTCGCAAGACTTGAGAGCTTCTTCTAGGACTACTGTTAAGAGATATGGCTCACCTGTTAACTTTTCGGCAAGTCCTAATGAAATGAATGACTTGACAGAAGAAAAAAGAAGGGAAATCAAGACTTTTGATGAAAGTTTGGAAAAAACTAGACTTATTGAATTAAAAAATGAAGTTGAAAGTGAAAAAATTAGACTGGAACAAAAAATGAAGGAATTCGATGAAAAGGAAAGAATTGAAAAAATAAGGATTCAAGAAAATTTTAAAGAAAATCAGAAAAAAATGGAAAGTTTTAAGAAAAAAGTTGATGGGTTGGTTGGAAAAGGCCTGGGGTTACTTGAAAAGTACTTTAATAGGATTTTGATGCATGGGTTTTTAAGGATTCGAGAAGAGAAACAGTCTTTTGACAGTCAAAAGACGCTAAAAAATGAGAAAAATCGAAAAGTTGAACATTTTTATAGATTGAAAAATGAAAGAAAATGCTTTGGAGCTTTTAGGTACTTCCAGGTGCTGGCGAAAATGAAAAGAATTAAGGCTGAAGAGTTTTATAAGGGAAAGTTGCAACTTGACCATTTTTTTAAGTGGAAATCGTTTCTGGTTGAAAATAAAAAAATTAAACAACTTGAAAAAGACGAAAAGACTGCTGCAAAACTTAAGAAACAAAGAGAAAAACTCGACTTTAAGCAAGAACTGGAAGATCTGCTTAAAAAAATAACTTCAAATGGCAAAAACTTAAACAAATTTCTGAAATGTTTAAAAAAAAAGAAGATTGAATTTAATGTGGACTGTATTTGTGGAGGGTTCAAATGCCAAGCATGTCTTAAAGAAAAGACCAAAATGATAGAAAACGAGTTGAAGTCAATAAAATCAGAAATCCTCAAAGCAAAAAAAAAGTTTAAGTCATTATCAAAGTAATGTAAATATTACTCCCTATCTAAACTTCAAATAAAATAACCTATAAATTCCAAATCCTTATAGTAAAAAGAATATCAAGTCACCATCAAAGTAATATAAAAATCCTATCAAATCAAACTTTCACTAAAATAATCTCTAAACAAAGAAATCCTGAAACCAAACAATAAATTCCACAATCAAACTAAACAAAACTCAATCATCACCCAACAAAACTTCCACTAAAATAATCTCTAAACAAAGAAATTCGATCCACAATCAAACTAAACTCAACATCACCCAACCAAACTTCCTCTAAAATAATCTATTATCTACCATCTATTCCCGTCCCTTAAAAAAAGGCTAAATAAATCTTACATGTCTCAAAGCATCAAATGGAGAGATCCTTCTCCCAGGATCTAAAGTAACCATTTTTTCCAACAAATCAACCCCATCCAGACTGACACATGAAAAAATATCCCTAAACTGAACAGGGACCCACACCGGAAATTCTTTAAAATTCTTAAAACTTTCAACTCCCGGCCAATTCTCTTCATTCGGTGTGCCCATAATATTGAAAATCGAGTAAAGCACATCCTTTTCACAAGCTCCAGTAAACAAAGGAAATTTTGTCAACATCTCAGCGAAAATGCATCCAACAGACCACATATCAATAGCGCAAGAATACCCATCAACGCCAAGCAAGACCTCAGGTGCACGATACCACAAAGTCTGCACACAAGGCGTATAGGGCTTGAAAGGAATCTGAAAGCATCTTGCAAGTCCAAAGTCAGCGATTTTCACATTTCCATTCTCGTCAATTAAAATATTCTGAGGCTTCAAATCACGGTGAATGACTCGATTCGTCTGGCAGTAGTAAAGACCTGTCAAGATTTGACGTAAAAAACTTTTTACCAAGTCTTCTGGCAAACCATTTGGCTGTGATTCTAAAAACTTCTGAAGGTCGATACGGAGTAGTTCGAAGACTAGGTCTACTTGTTTTGATGTTAAAATCACTGATTGAAGAGAGATTATGTTTGGATGGCTCAGGGATTTTAAGAAGCTGATCTCGCGAAGGAGAACTGCTGATATTCCTTGATCGTTTGAATCGAGCTTGTTGCATTTTAAAGCGAAATAACGACCTGATGACTTTTCTTGCACTTTGTAGACTTTGCCGTAGGTGCCTTCGCCGAGGATTTCAAGGCGGTGGTAGTTGGAGCTGTCTTGTTCTATCTTGAAAGAACTCATAAGATATAAAAGATACGGAAAATGGAAATTTTATATTGGGTTTTTTAGAAGGTTTTTAGTGATTTAGGAGTTTGAGGTTTTGGAGAATATTAGAGAATTAATTAGTGCTATTTTTAAAGTTATTGGTAAAGAACTAGAAGTTTAAATTAAGAATTATTTAGATGATGAGATAAATTTTATCATTGTAAACATTTCTCTGTGTTTTTTACGAAGTTATATGAATATCTAAAAACCTTAAGTAAAAGTTCTATAATGTCTTATCCTAAATATTCATGCTCACAATATTCTAAATAAAGAAACCCGTCTTCATCCTTGTTATCCTCATAAACCTTCCTCATCGTCAAGTCGGATGTGATAATCTTTTTATTTATAAAAATAAACAAGCTTTGCCGAGCGTTCAGGTTCAGCTTGGCCCTCAGACAAGCAATGAACTGAGAAAATCTGTGATTCTCAGGACAGAGCATTTTTTGCTTATCCAGTTCTTCTAAACGGGAGTTTCGACTTCTTTCTGCAAAAATTGGGACTTTGTCTGGCCAGATGTTTATCAATTTCTGAGATTCTTGTCTTCTCTCTTCGAATAAAAACTCGTCCTTGTGCTTAACCATATTTATAACCAGATCAGAATAATTAATGTTAAGGTTGACAATTACGTTGATATAGGATTTAAAGATGTATAAATGGGGACTGCTGCAGGAAAGCTATGCAAAGATTGCAATGATTGTCTCCCTTTTATATTTTCAAGATCACGGCCAGAAAAATACATAGAATTACCTGAGATATCTCCAGCAAAATCCAATACATTTCGAGAAATCACAGAAGAACAGCCAATGTCTCCAGAAAAGCCAGAAAACTCAGTAGATCCCTCAGAATTTTTAATCTACTACAGCGACCCCCTAGATGAAGGTTGCGAGAAACTTATAGACAGAGAAGGTTTTATCGTCTACGGCAATACTTTTCCTGATGGTTTCACTTTGAAGTCAATTTGGACAAGCAAGTTCAAACCAGAAGAATTTTTAAAATTCTTTCGAGATGTCGACCAGCGTAAAAATTGGGATAAAAACGTAGAAACAATAGAAAACCTCGAAGGTTCTTCTTCTCAAGAGTTCTTCACATATATGAAATTTAAAAAAGTTATCGCAATTTCACAAAGAGACTCGATAATAATCAGCAACATAATCCAAAGACCAGATGGCATCCTACTTATCAGCAAATCAGTGAAACACGACAAGTTTCCAATTAAAGAAGGAATAGAAAGAATGCATATTTACATAGCAGGATATTATCTCCAAAGAACCAACTCTGAAGAATGTAAAACAAAAGTCTTTTCTCTTTTAAAAGCAAACTTCGGTGGATCGATTTCTCATAAATTAGTTCAAAAGTCATCAGCAGTGGCTTTTCCGAAGCTTTACCAAGGAATGGAAAAATGCATGGGAGAATATTTTAACAGTCACACCCAGGCGATACCCGAAAGAGATTAATCTAAGACTATCCAGTTAACTTTGTTACTTTCATATTTTTAAAGGGATTCGCGAATTTATTAGGAATGACCTGAGTGCGTTCAAGTTGGCCTCGAAGGTCCGCAGGACTCGTGATGAGACCTTCAGGTCGATCTTGCACCTTTAACAAAAACTCTTCTTTGCTAAGACTTTCCTTTCCTTGTGCAAAGTGCTTTAAAAGTTTTACTTCAAGACTTGAGACTCTTTCAATGAGTTCTTTTTGCCATTTTTCAAGTCTTTCACTGTCTTTTCCTGAGTCGTTCACTGAAAGAGGGATGAAAAGAACAGAAACTTTTAGAAGAATTGAAATCAGTTCTTTTAACTGGCTGATGAGGAGAGAGTCTTTGAGTCCTTCATCAAAGACGTACCACAAACCTTCTGCTTTCTCAAGTTCTGGACTTCCACTTAGAAGGATGCAAAAGACTTTGAAGTCTCTTGAAAGCACCTGCCCGTTTATTGAAAATGATGAAAAAAACAGCGTTTTTAGATCTTCTGTGAAGGAAAGTTTCGTGAATTTCTGGAAATGGTCGAAATACTCTGAAACTGATGAAATGTTTGAGATGCGACGTAGGTAACCTTCTAGAGAAATGCAACTGAACTGTTTCAGACCGATTGAGTCTTCTTTTCTTTCGGTTTTTAGGTTTTCTGGAGACTTTCTTTCTTTTCCAGGTTGTGCACAGCCCATTTTTATAGTTCGAAATAAGAAAGTTCCCTGAAATGACCGAAAAGGTCAGTTTTTCGACTTTCATCGAAAAAATCATAAGTTATTCAAAAAGTTAAAATAATGAAAATTTACTCTTTGCATTCAAAGAATAATTCTAGTAATATGAACAGGATCCTTTCCACCAAAGTCCAAAGCCGAAAAGAGCTGATAGAAGTAGTCAAAGAGTACAGATCCACAGTAGAACGAGCAAAATCTCAGCAAAGTTTAAAAAATTACCACAAACAATTCAGAGAACATCTTCGTTCACAACTAAATAAAACCCACGAAAAACAATGTGAAAAAATAAGCAACTCTATAACTCAAAGTTTATACAGCCTTCATTCTTTCAACATCTGGCCACTGCTATTCTCATTGAAGTCTCAAAACTTAGACCTTTGCATTCCAGCCACTTTATATCGTGATTCAAAACTTGAGTTTCTCGTCGTTTTCCGAGAAACTTTAGAGTTTTTCACAGGTCCTGACATTTATGAAAAATTTGTTGAAAGTCTTGAAATCCGAGCGAGTTTTCCAGCTTGTATCTACAAACCTCTTGATGGTAAAATTAAGCTAATCAGCACGATTTCTGCACTTAAAGGGTACTTTAGAGTGAAAGATTCAATTGAAGGGTACTTTCAGAGCTTTGTCTGCCCAGCTGGGCATTCTTCAAGTATTCTTCTGTCTTACTATCGAAAAGGGTCACAGGTCAAGTCTTATGTCATTCAAAACAACTCAGAAGTGCCTTATAAGGAAAAAACAGGCTTAGAAGAGCCGAAACTTCAAAATGAAAGCCTTATGAGCCAAAAGTTTCTAAAAACAATGCTTCGTGAGTTTTCCAATAAGAAAAAAGATGCGAAGTTAAAGCGAAAAATGACTTTTGACTTCAACCACAGCGTGAATAACTCGGCGTTGGTATCAGAACAAGTCAGTATCCTCGAGACAAAAGCGAATCACTTCACAAACCTCGCCCAAAGGATCAGGTCGTTAGAAACTCGCGATGATTTCATCAATACTGAGTCTTTTCAGCTGTTTTTAGACAATAATATTAAAAAGTTCATTGTTGACTTGGCAAATACTCGATTTTTAACCACTTATCATTTGAAGGTCTTTGAACCTTGCATTGAAAAAATGGTGAAAAAAGTGTTTTTTGTCACTGCTGGGTTTATAAGAAAGACTATGCGAAAAGATCTCAGTGAAATCACTGTGAGTTTTGTAAGAAACCCGCAAAAAGAATGGAAATTTTTGAAGATCAATGCTTTGAAATACGCCCAGCCTTATAACTTCGAAGAGTCCAGCTTGTTAGGTGAAAGTTTAGATGATAACAGCTTTCATTTGTCGTTTTTAGACAACAGTCGAATACTCAACACAACTTTCATCCCTGCCGTGATTGAAAATGCGAAAAGAAAAATAAGTATATTGAAACCTGCAATAAAAATAAGAAATTTGCAAGATATTAAAGTAAAATCTTCCATAAAAGTTGTAAAAAAGCGAAAAAGCATTGGAATCAATGAAAAAGTGCAGAAATGTCTTGATGATGCCAGCAAAAATCTTGATTTAATGAGAAGAAATATCTGGATGAGTAAAAAGAACTTTGTGAATCATGCTGAAAAATACTTGGCCAAAGGGTTTTGGAAAGAATTCACAGTAAAGCTCTATAAAACCGTACTTGCCACTCACCTTGCAAAGTACTACTCACAGACCACTGCTGAAAAATTTTACTCAATGTCAGATGCTTTGTTTAAGATTTTAACATCAGACATCGGTCCTAATTTTTTAAAGCGAATTCGAGTTGCCCATGAAAACCTGAAAGTCTCAGGAGAAGACTTCGAAGAGTTCAAATACATTTTTCTCAATAACCTGAAATGTTATATAAATGATAAAAGTGACTTGGAGATGATTGAAGTGAATGTCGACTCACTTAAAAACTATGTAACCGGCAAGCAGTAAATATCTAAGTGCATTATTTAACTATTCCCTATTCCTTCCAAAACCTAAATTCCAAAATCTTCAATCATTCAAACCACTTCCAATTAAAAATGAAAAAGTATCACTCATCCACTTTTTCAAGCAAAGCAAAAATCCGTCCTCCAGTCCTTCTAGACGACCGTCTCGCTACAATGTGGAAGAACATCGAAGACCTACAAGAAACCCTCGCACAAGAAATCACTGTGACGGACTCAACAAGCCAATCACAGCAAAAAGTAATCATTAAGCAGACGCTAGAATGCCACACAGGCCAAATCTACGCCTTGAAGTCAGCAGTCGAAGGACTAAGCCGAAGCATCCTCGGCTCAATGAATGAACTTTACAATGACGTCAAGGCCTTTGCAGGGCGGGAACTTTCTGTTCTTTTTCCGAGAATTGAAGGACTTTCAGAGCAGTTCGTGAATGTTGAAAGCGCCACTTGCAAGAACTCAATCGAAATGAATTCTTTGAGAAGAGAAATAAATGACAGGTACGATTTTATCATGGTTAAATTAGATTCTTTCGCTTGTGAAACTCGAGATTTAAAAGAAAAAAATTTCTCAGCTAGAGACGAAGCTGCTTTTTTTAGAGATGAACTGAAAAGACAAGAAGAAAAATTTAAAGATTTTTATAACTCGACTAATGAAAAAATCAAGGGTTTGATTGAAAATACTCAGAAAAATCTTGAAAATTTCAGTGAACTTGAGAAAAAAGTAGAAAGGATTCAAATTGCATTGCAGGCTGATGATAAAAAAAATTATGATGGGCTTGTGAAAAGACTTAAAGAATATGATGAAACTTGTCAGATGCAGATGAATAATTTGAGACTTTCGGTAATGGAGAATTGTAAGGATGTCGCCAATTGTAATCAAGGACTGGCTGCTAATAAGGAAAAAGTTAATGAGGTTAGGGCTGAACTTTCTCATAGAATTGATGATTTCTGGGAAAATTATGAAATTCAAATTAAAAAGATTACCTCTACCACCTTGGCTTTGGAAAGTAAAGTTGATAATTATTGGGATCGCTTTCAGGAAGAATTGGATGATATGTCGAAAAGTATCAGTCAGAGATTTGATGCTTTTTCAAAGACTTTTATCTCTGAAAATCGTGTTTTGAATGATAGGATTAATAAAGGGGAAAGAGACTTGGATCAGATTCAGAGAGATATTAAGAACTCGATGGCTTCTATTGAGAGAACTCTCCTGATTCATGAAGAACGGATCGCTTTTATATCGAGTAATTATCGTTAATATTAAGTTAAGATTGAATGTATTTTTCTTGAGTTTAAAATATGAGTGAAAAGTTCTCTTATTAATTTAGTTTGATGATTGAATAAGACTAGAGCTAGAAAAGTTGAATTTAGCTTTTTTTGGATTTGATAGATTTTTTTTAGTTAATTTATTGAAGGAAATATTTAGGGTGAAGTAGAGTAGGTAAAGATTAGGAATTGAATTTTTTATACATTATAAACATAATTCTTTCACATTATCTTTTATAATAATATGGGATATTACTACTGTGTTCATAGCACCGAATATCAATTCTCTTACATCATTCATGATTCAAAATAACTCCAAGTTGTTTACTCTTAACAATCAGGCTTCTATTTTTCTGAATTGAAGGATCAGCGGTGTGATTGTAGTTACAGCTGCCTAAAATATCAAGGTGAATTAGGATATTTGATATGTTATTGTCAAATAGTGGATGGAATACCTCTAAATTGATTTGAAATTATATTAAGCTGAGAATGGAAACTGATGCTCTTTTTAATTTTAATTACTATTTCTTTGTAAATCAATCAAAGATATAATTTTAATATTTTGATTTTGTCATGCTTTAGTGCAAAACTAGCAACAGCTTGTGTTTAGCCTTTAAAGTTATATCATAATCTATATCATGCGCACATTGATCATTCAAAGAGGTGAAAAGGATTTATCTGAAATTCTAATCAATCCCAGATTCTACTTTAACTGACAATATATCTTTTACAATATCTTAAAAGTTATTTAATAAAAATAAGATTATTTCAAGCTAGATTTGAAAATAAGACAACCAAATCTTATATACCTGAATAGAATTCAAATCACTTCAGAGCAGTTATTATGAGTATTTGTGCGTCTAAAACAATAAAACTAATTTTAAAGTTAAAGGATGTTTTTATGATATCGAAAGATGAAACTCACTACCAATAGTTAACTTGTATTATAAATATATAAGTCAAAGAGGCCAAAATTCTGTGTAAAATCTTCAAAATTTTATTTAAAGTGTTTTTTATAGCTACAAAGACTACTGAGTGACTTAAAATTTCATCACTTGCCCTATACCCAATACTTTAAATAATTTTTTATAACAGTATCCCATAATTAAAAGATTCCATCATAAAAGCAAATCATAATCAGATTGAATCCAAAATACACCTAAAAAAAGTCTACTAACTGACTCTTGAACTTTGAAAATTGATTCTAGGTCAAGCTGTGGAATTTAATTAATAACATAACATCTTATCACGGTGCCCATGATTCCCAAGAAGTCCTAAAAGCTATCTAAAGAAGAACTTCTGTCAAGTAAGCTTTTGCTACACTTTAAACACTTTTCGTGTGCGAAGATGTGTTTCAAGTTTGCTTGGCTTATCGGATATATTTGAAGCAGGGAGCACACGTAGCAGGACCGACTGAAAACATTGGGGATGGCAATATTGATTTTTTGAAGCTCTTGAAATGGATCTGCGTCTAGATTCGAATTTGAAAAACAACTTGAATACTTATCCAATTCATGTTTATGATATATGAAAAGTAGTTCGTTGATTAAATACTTAGAATAATTAAGAGGAATAAAGGAAAAACAGTAAAGGATAATCCACTTCTGGTAGTGCTTCAATGTGGTTCATTAAGTTGCATCATAAGAAAATATCTTGAAAAATCGACTTAAGCGAATCAAGGTTTAGAAAACTTAAATGTCTGAATTAGAAGCTAAGAAAAATATAGGATTAATTTATGATGCTGAAAATTACAAATATTAATACCAAGTAATTCATAATTCTCACAAATCGACACAAAGATTTTTGTAGATTGACAAATATTAGAAATTTGAAATTCTTTTCATGAGTAAAGACAATTTTTTATCTCATATTTCTAAAAAACAAACAGAAAATACTTTCAAAAAATACAAGTTCAAGTGAAAATTATTAATATTCTATACAGGCGAAAATTCCTAATTACCCTTAAAATTTCACAAAGACATCCTTTCACAATAAAGTTTAATAAACATATTTCACCTTCCAAACAAGAAAACCACCAAAATTCCATAAATTATTAAAAGCCCTTCACACATTCCGAAGCCCTTCTAATAATCATGTCCTAATAAAAGCTTCTGGTTATAATAAAGAATGATGGAAAATCATTTCAAATCTTTTGTGGAAATCAGGAACTTTGAGAACAGGTTTACCAAAAAAGTCTTCTTAGCCGAGTCGATATGTAAAGTTGAAGGATATCCGCCTCAGTTCATAGTAAAGCAATACACGACAAGCCTTCCTCCGGAGGAGTTCTTGATGCACAAGTTGATATCAGAATCTTGTGACTCAGTCGTTAAACTGTATTACTGGTTTCAGAACCAGAAAGAGTTTTACATGTGCATCGAATACTGCCCGAACGGCAGTCTTTACGAAGTCCTCAGAACTCAAACAAAATTTTGCTTTGATTACTGTTTGAGGTACTGTTATCAGCTGTCTCTCACCGTTTTAAACATGCATCAGCAAAAAAGATGCCATCAAGACATCAAGCCTGCCAACATCTTCATCACTGAGAATTACTTTTATTTCAAATTAGGAGGTTTCAGTGAAAGTAAGGTCATCAATGAGAATGAAGAGTTTTATCTTGTTGTTGGAACTCCTGCTTATATGGCACCTGAACAGCGAGAAGCTTTAAAAATGAAGAGAAAAAGATTAAATAATCCTTTTCGAAATGATATCTGGGCTTTAGGACTCACGTTTTTAGAAATTTTCATGGGAAGGTTGTGTGAAGAGCTTTATGGAAAAGATTTAAGTGTGATTCATTCTTTTATTGATAATAATGTCACTGGAGGAGTTTTTCAGAATGAATTAGCGGCTTTGTTAAAAATGATGATTTGTGAAAAAAGGCTTTTTAATTTAGATTGTTTTGAAGTCGCTAACAAGATTTATAAAATTTATCTTGATAATCAAAAAAATGAAGAAAGTCTTCAAAGAGCTGAAGTAATTTGCAGGGAAAATGAAATTGATCAAAGTAGAAATTTAAGGAATATCTCGTCGTGCCCTGATATTACTATTCCGATTAATTACTCGGTTATTCCTGAAAATCATGAAAGTTCACCTAATGATTATATTGATGAGAGTTCACCGAATGATGGTATTTCTAATGAAAATAAAGATTCAGACTTTTCTGAACGTTCCTTACAAAATAAAGAATTTATTTTTGAGACGATTTGTGCTCTTTGTGTTGAAATAGTTGAAGGAAATGGTGTGGTTTTACCTTGCAAGCATTTATTACACCAGGGATGCTTTAAGGCAAAAATTCAAGATGTAATGATTCAATCCAAAATTAAACTAGAAAATTTTGTATGTGGAATTTGCAAACGAGTGATTCCATTCTCATTCCTTGAAAACCAAACATTCATGCCACCTAAAGCCAGACTAAAAGCAACACTTCAAGAGTTTAGCAGGACTCATGTTTACTGTTCCAACTGCCCAAACGGTGTAAAATATTACTTACTAAACCAAAGTTTAAGTCCAGGTATAGTGAAATGTACAAGTTGCCATTCAGCCTTCTGCAGCTTTTGTTCCGTTAAAGACGGTCACTATTTATCCTGCAGGCTCTTCAGCAAATTCAAATCAACAGAAGAGTCTAAAAAAACTTCATATATGAGTAGTTCAAGAGCATTTAAATAGATAATAATGGTAAATAAGCTTTATATATACCCTTCTTAAAATTCTTAAAGTTAAAGATTAAAACTTAGAAAATTGATTATTTCTTATTGACAGACTCCAACCGCAGCCAGTCTTCGTATTCAGGCAAAGCGTTAATCATTGTGAATCCATAAGGCGGGGGAGGAGGTCTGCTCTTCTTATGAATTTTCTCAATATGCGGCCTGTCTCTGGGCTTTTTCAGTTTAACCGGATGTCCTTTCCAAAGCTCTTCAACTGTAATAAAAGGCTGGTCTTTTGGCTTCTTTAGAATGTCTCCGTAAATGTCTTTCAAGTCCTTGTCTGATGGTTTTTTTCCGATCTTTTCAATGATTAGAGGCTTTTTTAATGCAGGGTTTGCCCCCCATTGCTTATTTTTTACGATGTCTTTGTTGAACTTCTCGATCGGGTTTTCTTCGTCGAGTCGACTTGACTGCCCGAACTTTTGGATCTTTCCTCCCGCCCCTGGCTTTAAGGGGAGTTCGAAGTCTTCGCTTTCTTCGATGAAATCGACTCCTTCGTATTCTGGAATTTCTTCTAATGCATCTCTCTTGCTGCTGATCCTTGAGGAATTTTTTAATGAGTCATGGCTTTGGTTTGACTTTTTGTCAAGTGGGATGGGAATCTGCCCAATAGGTAATTTAAGATTCAAAGAGTATTGAGCATAATCCTTTCTAGTAAAAGTACGTTGCGAGGCACTATGGGTGATTTGAGGGTACTTAGTGCGAGTTCCATCAGAAATAGTAACTCCATTATTAAGCTTGATAACATCAAACAAAGCCGGTCCAAGAGCAGTCATATTTTTCACCCAGTCCTGTTCCCTAACAGGTGCAGTTTTGACTCTAATATCCTCAAACTTCCTTTTACTTTTTTTCGAATGTCCAATAGGAGGAAGTTCAGATTTTCTCTCATTACACGTAAACTCAGCTTCAGTGAGCAGTTTAGGAATAGCATCATACCTCGGATGATTAACAAACATGATCCCTCCATTACAATCATAAGTAATAGGTTTATTCTTCATTTCCGCCGCATCTTTTTTAAGTTTTTTATCAAGTTCATCCATTTCATCATCCATTTTTTTCTTTCTTGCAGCCTCATCATTTTTCCTCTTAATTTCATTTTCCTTCTTCATCCTCAAGTTTTCCTCTTCTTCAGTGAGTACCACAGTAACAAGATTCATAGGAAAAGGTTGAGGATCCTCATCAATAGCAAGTGAAGCCTTACCAGTATTAAGAGTAGTTCTCTTCAATGCGCGCTTTCCCATAGCAGACCGTGTGGACCTTCCAGATTTAAAAGACTTCATAGACCGAGTATCCGAAGCCTGGACTAAAAGCGCTTCCGGGTTGGGAGCGATGATCTTTTGCCTGACAGGAACAGCGTTTCGAGCCCAGGTGTCAATCGAACATGGAGAAGGCTCTAAAGCTTCTTTCCATTCATTTTCAGTGCAAACTTCTCTTCTGATGAACTCTTGTTCAAGTGTGCAAAGAAGAAGATCTGTCATGAACTTTGCACTGAAAGGTTTTGAAAGTTCACTGATATGCTCGTCGTAGAGCTTCTCAGCTCCTAGGTTTAAGATGTGGTCGATTATTGAATGAGCGACGATGATTGAATCGTGGAGTTGGTTCATAGTTTAATTATGTTGGAAGGTTTTGAAATATTTACAGAACTCTGAACGCGTTTCACATCTGGAGGGAAAAATTCATGTAAAAAGCGGCTGGGGATGAGGACTGGAGATGAATTTGGACTGTGAACACAGGAAAGGATCAGGTGGCTTTTCGCTCTTGTCGCTGCCACGTAAGCCAGTCGTCGTTCTTCCTCGATGTCTTCATTGCTCGGCAAGACACCCTCGTTAAGTCTCACTAAAATCACCACTTCCCATTCTTGCCCTTTCGCAGAGTGAATCGTTGAAAGGCAAATCTTGTTGCTTCGGTCTTCACCTTCAGCCCTTGCTAGAAAAGCTTCGAACTCTGAACGACCAGATGAAAAACCTTCTGCGAGAAGACTCAGGGTGTTAGATTTTTGAAGTTTCAGTCTGAGAGCAAGTCCAGAAATGAATTCAGAGACTGTTTGAATTGTTAAAAGTCGAGTCAGGTCTGACATTAAGCTGTGAAAATCGGAAAAGCACTTTAAAGGGTTTTTTTGACTGGAAATAACATGAGTCAATGCTCCAAATAATGAACAGTTCTTGTGAGTTGCAATGTAATGAAGCTTGCTTTTTGCGGTATCCCCGAATTTCCTTAAGGGAAAATTGCAGACTGTGATAAACGCGTCCTGGTCTTCTAAGTTCAAGGCGAGTTTCACGTAAGTTAGCATGAACTGCTCTTCAGAGGTCAGTTGGACTGGCTTTTGAATGGATTTTACTGGAATGTGCTGAGAGTTCAACTCTGGAAGAAGGTCTTCGACTGTCTTGCTCAGACGATATAAGACTGCGATTTGATCGTTTTGGTAACCTTTGTCCTTGTAATACTTTATTAATCTGCAAATGCTTAAAACTTCGGTCCTTGTACTTCCGTTTATTAGGATTTCAGGCTTAAATGCACTTTCAGAGGTGTGAGGATGGATTTGTTTATATGTTCGGTTCTTGTTTTTTGATATTAAATTCATCGATATCTCCAGGATTTCTGGTGTTGATCTGTAGTTTGTGTGGAGGAATATTGTGGGAATGTTGGGGAATAAATTTTTAAATTTTTCGAACATGTTGCTTTGAGCTCCTCTCCAGGAGTATATTGCTTGGTCGTCATCGCCGCAGACTGTGATACAAGCTTTACCTGCGACAAGCATTAAAAACTCAAACTGCTTCAAGTTAGTATCTTGAAACTCATCAACAAGTAAAAATTTTATTTCCTTTTGATACCTTTCAGTAACTTTCGGAAATTTTTTCAATAGTTCAACAGATAAATAAAGAATATCAGAAAAATCAATACATTTAATTTCTTTCAGCCGTTGATTATATCTTTCAAACAGCCAGCGGAACTCATTCGTAAGACTTTCTTCAAATTCACTTTCAACTTTAGCACTGCAAATAACCGACGAGATATACGAAAAGTCTTTTTCACTTAAAGGAACACTTAAAGAATATCTTGTTTCTATCATTCCCCAGAGGTTTTCCTCAGAAACAGGTCTAATACACGACAAGAGAAGTGAGTCCAATTCAAAATAATTCTGAAAGTCTTTCAAACTCGACTCAAGTACTCTAATCTGCTCAGCTGGACTAATAACATCAAATTTCCACCCAATTCCCATTTTATTCCCATGCGCTCTAAGAATTTTAAGTGCACAGGAATGAATAGTTCCAAACCTCATTCCAGTCAACAGGTAGTTTTTCGGTAGTTCCTTTTGAATCCTGATCAAAAGTTCATTCGCTGCTTTTTTTGTGAAAGTTGTTGCCATGATTTGACAGGGTTTCACTCCTTTATTAAGCAACGTGAGAATTCTCTTCATCATTGTAAAGGTTTTTCCTGACCCTGGCGCCGCGATTATCATCAGATGTTGATCAAGGTAAAGTCTCGAGGCTTCCAGTTGATCAGAACTTGAACTTTTTCCATTCATAGAAGATTATTAAGCGAAAGAATTTGAATGTCCCCCAGTTATAAATGTTTCTCGTTTTTTTACTCTTTTGCTCTGAGGCCTTGTTTTTTCAGCTCAATGGAAACAGCGAGTCTTGCATCGGCCACCAGGTGAAAAGAACAAAAGAACTATGGGGAGCTTTTTTGATTTCAGGAGATAGTGAAAAGAATGTACAGGTCTCTTTGTATGACCCTAAAAATATTGTCGAGTATCTCAGTGATGCCAATGCTCGTGAAGGAAAGTTTAATATTAAAAAGCCGTCGCTTGGGGTGCATCGGCTCTGTTTTAAGTCTTTGGACTCTTCGATGAAGTCTGTGAATTTTGAAATAAAAAGTGAAGAAAGTAATACTGACTTACTTGCACTTGATGAAGAAATCGAACCTTTTCAGCAGAGTCTTAGCACTTTGAGTAGAAATGTTGAAACTGTTAATAGAAATCTGCACTTTTTTCAGAGACGTGAAAAAGTGCATAGGGATATTTCGGAAAGGAATTGTGATCGCATTTTGTGGGCTGCGGGGTTTAAGATTGCTTGCTTGATTGCTGTTGCAGGGTTTCAGGTCTGGGGGGTGACTTATATATTGAATAAGAGGACGTCGAATAAGGTTTAGTTTATTATTCATAGATTTGGTTAATATTGATAGATCTGGTTATTATTCATTATCTAGAACTACTGAGGCTTGCATTCTGGCTTTTCTGTTCCCGAACCGTCAATTTTCTTTGCTTTCGGCTTGGCCTTTCCTTCATCGCTTCCTTCAGAGACGTCATCGTCGTCCATACTATCAACGACATTTAAATAATAGAGAATCGCGTTGGGGATCAGCTCGTCTCTGAACTCTCTTCCAATCTCATAATCATCTTCCAAGTTATCAGCAAGTTCGTCTTCATCATCATCATCTTCCATATCATTTTCATCAATACTTTTGAAAAACAAGAAGAAACTTGGAATTTCTTCAACTTTTGTTCCAACCTTTTTATTTTTCCCCTTTTTCTTTGTTTTTTTGACTTTTTGAGTCAAATTAGTACCTTTCCATTTGATGTCAGTCCCCACAGCTGATTTGACCTCGTCATCATCATTCAAAATATACTTTTTAACCAAGACTTGATTCGTAATAAAAGAGTTCTCAGTAAAGTGAAACTCAAGTGAAAAGTTGCTAGAGTTCTGCTCAGTAACCAATTTAACATTAACCAAGTGTTTCAGCAATTCATAATCCTGATCAAAAATCATGGAGGCAATCATAGGGTTATTTCTCATCGCATTAAGCCAAAACCCTGAAAAGTTCTTTAAAAGTTCTGACCTCTGCAAATAAAGCGGGTCATATTGCTGATCATACCTAAACTCAAGCTCTCTAAGTTCTTTCAAGAACTGAGTGTAAAGCGTATTTCTTTGCAACTGAAGCTCCAAGATAGGCTGGATTTTCTGCTTCTCATTTGCAGGAAGTTTCGATAGCTCCTCTTCAGCCTTTTTATGCTGGGCTTTGAGTTCTTGGCTATCGCTACCTTCCATTTATACAGCTGACTTCCATATAGACTATCCAAACGAATGTGTTAAAGAAAATTCAGTCTTTCTTTAGTCTCTTCCAGGATCTTTGCTGAAAAGTTTAGCTTCGCCGTTAAAACTTTTGCTTGTTCGTAGTCTTCAGAGTCGAAAAGAAGAGCCAGTTGAATCTTGAGGGACTCGAAGTGAGACTCAGCAGTTTTTTGAATGCTTCGCAGCTCTTGCTGCTCAGCGAAAGTGATTTTTCCTCGAGTTTCTAACTGGTCTTCCAGGTAGTCCAAGTCGTTTATCTCCACTTTTTCTGAATCGATGCCTTTCAAGAAGAGCTGAATGGAACTTACCATGTATTTTGCTCTTGACAAGTCATCTGAAAGGGTTTTAAAGGATTCTTGTAAGAGTTTTGAAAAGTTGTGTTCTTCGATTCCTTTTGACTTTAAGATGTCTGGATGAACTGCTGATTGCATCGTTTTGTATTTTCTTGAAAGTTCTGACTTGTTTAGCCTGAAGGACTCTGGACTGTTTGGGGATTACAGCTGGTAGAGATGGAAAAAATTCACTTGTTGAGAGACTGTTGATGAGAGTTGTGGGTGGCAAGATGGGCAGAACAAGATGCTGTACTCTGGATGTTTTATGATACTTTCACATTTTTTAAGAGAACATCTGAACATTTATATTAAAAGTAGTGAAAAATAAGAGATTTTCCACTTTTTTATAAAAAAACTGAAAATAAGAGAAAAAATTGAAAAATGATAAAATTTTTAAGTTTTTTTGAAAGTTTAGATCCTTTCAATTCTTTTACCATCAGCAGACCTGTCTTTAAACCAATGACTAATAAATGGCTCAGACCAGGTATGTCGAAATAGGGCGAGTGGTACATGTGAACTTCGGCCCTGAGCAAGGAAAACTTGCAGCGATCGTCGATGTCGTTGATTCCAAACGTGCCTTAGTTGACGGACCTACAACTGGAGTACAAAGACAACAGATGCCATTCTCGAGACTTTCACTCACTGAGTTCGTCTTGCCGATCAAAAGAAACCAGAAGTCGAAAAATGTTGGAAAGTCTTTTGATGAGAATGAAATCGTCAAGAAGTGGAGCGGCTCTGCTGCTGGACATCATCATTCTAGTAGTTTGAGACGGGCTAATTTGACTGATTTTGAAAGGTTCAAGTTGATGGTTGCTCAGAAAAAGAAGAGTTTAGCTTTGAAGAGAGAACTGAAGAAACTCAAGCCTAAGCATTAATAGTTAGATTAGTCAATGTTTTTCAAGATTTGAATTCTTATAAATATGTCTCACTACACCACCAGTAACGGTGCATATGGAAAGCCCTGGCTAAGTACCCAAGGAAAGCACCCAATGTCATCAGAGAACGAGGTAAAATCATACCGAAAGGTCTCTGAAAACGACTTGATGCAAAAAACCGGTCTAAAAATCCTAAAAGCCAAAGTAATGAGAGAAAAGCTAATCGACGACATTCAATCCGGGGAGCCAGACGCTCACCATTACGACCCATGCGTGCCCTACCCGAAAGTAACATCTCTAAACATCGACGCAAAAGACATGAAATACCCAGAGTCCGGTTTAACCGGTGCATCAAATCCAAAGTACAGTACCCGTAACGGTGAATACGGAAGAGTGATTCCAATGCAGCAAGACTTGCCGTCAAAGTTCTACCCAATAAGCAACAAGTTCACCGACAGTTTCTGGGGCGGTCGAATTCCAGACACAGGTCTCAACACTTTTTTAACCCCAAGTCGAGTTCACTATTTATTTGACGCCTAATAATTATCTATCGATATCGTTTCTTCAGTTCTTCAATTTCTTGTTCAATGTTATGTTCATGTCTTGTCATTTCAATTTCAAGATCTCCATGAAACTTGTTAAAAGTGTCGATAAGTGGGTCGACTACTTCGACGTTTTCATCGTTTTCATCAAGTTGAGCTTCTAATAAGTGGTCTTTACTTTCAGCGTTTCTTTTGTTTGATAATTTTGTTCTTGAAGGCTGAGTGGTTCTAAGGTCTTGCGTGTCTTCTATTGGAAGACGGTTTTTTACTCTTTGAACTGATTTGCTTAAGGGGACTGTTGATAAGGGCTCGTCGATTAAAGCGCTTATGTGAGCTGTTTCTGTGTTTTCTCGAGAGGAGAAGATAAAGTTGTAAAGACGGAGGTTTTGAAAGTAAGACTCGATGAAGTAAGACTCGATTGAACTCACGTCGGAAGAGTTGAATGAGGACTTTAATGGAAGGAACTCGAATTTTAAAGAGTCGATGGACTTTCGTGGCTTTTTTATTGTTCCTTGGACTATCAGACGGTTTGCTAGTTGCAGAAATTCTAAGGATTTGGCTGGGGAAAGGCATAAAGAGGACTTTGAGTGGGATAAGGCGTCTTTGTAGTAGTTTAAAAGGATTTTTACCTCGTGTTGACTGTCGAATGGGTCGTATTTGCTGTGGGTTTTTAAGTCGGAAATGATTAGTGTCTCCAAAAGAACATCGGGGTTGGATGAGTTTATTATTGATTCGAATGTTTCTTGCATTTTTAACTGATTAAGAATTTTTTGAAAGTTTTTTCGTTTGGGTGGAGTTTTTTAGAGGATTTTATTGTGAATAAGGGAAAATTTAATGATTTTATTTTTTGGTTTATTGGAATTACTTTTAGGTATTCAGGAAATTAAGTATTTGATATAATTATGGATCCACTTGAACACCTGCAAGACCCTGTATTGATGCATTTTCAGTTTATTTTTAATCTTATGCAAGCTTATCAGAATAACTTAAAGTTCTTTGATATCAGGGATCAAGAGTCTTTTGATGAATGTCACCTGCGAATCGCTATTCACGTTCCAACTAACGAAGGAAAAATCACATCAGACCTATTAAAACGAATAACAGGTGAAAGAGAGCTATCAAGACTCCGCCGTTACTGTCTAATAATCGCTTATTGCTCTCCTCACATGGAGGAGTTTCTCCAATTCAAGAGTTTCCTAGATTCCCTGAAATGTAAAGAAATCCACATTTTATCAGATTTCGATTCCTTTCTATCAAATTACTTTTTCTTATGCAGTAACTTCCGCCCGATTCGAGTGAAAGAGTTTCCAAACGAGGTGATTCCAAAGACTTTATACCTAGGGACCCAAGTTCACGCCCAATGCAGAGAATCCTTAGAAATCCTTCAAGTCACTCACATCTTAAACGTGACTCGAGGGCCTTCCATCCTCTTCCCAGGTCTCAAGTACTGCAGGGTGTACATCGAAGACAGTGAATCAGAAAAGATTTCATTTTTCTTCCAAAAGGCTTACGAGTTCATCGAAAATGCTTTTATTGAAAACGTTGAAGGAGCTAAAAACGTTGTTTTAGTTCATTGTGCTAAAGGAGTCTCCAGGTCTGCTACTATTGTCATCATGTTTTTAATGAGAAGCACTGGAATGACTTTTGATGAAGCTTTGGCTTTTGTGAAGAGACATCGAAGCATTGTTGAGCCTAATGAAGGGTTTGTCAGGGAATTGAAGGACTTTGAGGCTAGACATTATGAGTTTGTTAGAAGGACTAACTCACTCTGTCGATTTCATACTTGCTTTGAGAAAGAGGTGAAGATGTAGATTGAGTAATTTATGCGAAATTCGCAATCAGTTATTAGTATTTTGTTTGAAATTAGGAGTATTTTATGTGAATTAGGAATGATTTTAAGAATGATTAGGGAATTTAAGAGTTTTGGTTAAGAATAGTTAATTTTATCGTTTTTTCTTGGGTTTTAGTGATGGGCTTGTTTGGTATTTAATTAGAGTTTTTGGGCAAGGTTGTTGTTAATTAGGAGGTGTCGTTATTTAGTGGTTTAAAAGTGATACTGAATCTAAGGATACCATGATTTCTGTTATTTCAAAATAATTGTTTAGATTTATTCTTCTTGCATTAAATCAAACCAGGTTAAAATAGGCAAGTGATTTATAAATGGATACAAAAAATTCACAACAGAGCTACCCTCCTCCTTCTCAGCCTGCTTATTCAGGTTCAGGACCACCACCAGGAGATCCATACGCAGCTCCTCAAGCCTATCCTCCCCCAGGCGGTTATCCGCCTCCCTCAGGGGCTTATCCTCCAGCCCCTGGTAACTATCCACCACCACCTGTGACTTATCCTCCACCTCCAGGAGCATACCCTCCACCGCCACAAGGAGCATACCCTCCACCACCACAAGGAGGATATCCTCCACCAGGGATGTACCCGCCACCTCCCCCGATGGCTTATGGAGCTCCGAATCAGCACCCCTTGGCAGGTCCTCCTCCAGTTCACATTCATCAAACAACAGTGAGTGTGATGCCAATAGCTACAATCTTTGGACCATATTCAGTTATCGCCTACTGTTCCCACTGCAAAGATAACGTTTCAACAAGAGTGTCACTTCATGTCGGGTGCTTGGTCTGGCTGATGTTTATCATATTTTGCCTGATTTGCCCGATTTTATCATGCATTCCGTTTTGTGTTACTTCCTGGTATGACGCTACTCATTATTGCCCGAAATGCAAGCACAAAGTTGGTAGTTATTCTCCTATGTAGGTTAGAATAAGTTATTGAAGGATTAAGTTTAAATGGGGAATTTTTTGGAATATTCAAAAGATATCCGGTCTTTTGCTGATTATTTAGATTATAAGTGATTTAAAAAGTAGTAGTTAGTTATTCAGGGATTTCTGTAAATTTAAAGTGGTAATTTTTTCGTTAATTATAAGAATATGTGTAATTATATATCGCCTTCATGATAAATACTTCTGCTTAACTTACTCAACAGTTTTTTCGATTTTTCGTGGAAATCACTGTAAAATTTTGTGATATTTATAAGTCTTTCAACACTTTTCACATCATTCCCTCGAATAATCAAAAAAGAAGATTTTTTTCTTTTAATCTGATTTCCATCAAGATTTGCAGGTCTTCTTGAGTTTTGCTTTCGAAATTTTTTACTTTTTTTTAAGATTCTCGAAGATCTTGTAATATCGTGTTCGATTTCTGGGCAAATAGGTGATTTAAACGAGTCTTCTTTAGTAAAGATGCTGCTTGCTCGACTAATGATGGGACTTAAGCTCTTTTTGAATGACTGCTCTCGAGTGCTTATTGCACTAAGACTAATTATTTTTCCTTTTCTTTGATGGTCATGAATACTGATCGACGGTTTCAATTGAAGTTTGTTGATATTAGGGAAATAAGCTTCTAGATTTTCCTTTGGAAGTTCGAGTTTTTTAATCAGCAAGTGCTTGCTGTTCAAACTTCTTTTAGACGACATTTATATTCTCTAGTCTTTAAATTTTGTGTTATTATTTAATACAATCAGCCCACATAACCTCCGCCTACTCGGCGGGAAACTTTAGCGTTTTTTATTTTGGGGGATAAAGGTTTTGAGTATCTTGAAAGTTTTCTGTCGTAATGACCTGCTAGGTACTCAAGTTCTTTTAATCTTTGTTGCTGCATGTTAAAGGTTTGACCGATATTAGGAAAAAAATTGGTTCCAGTAGATTCTCGAAGATATTCTTGAGTATTGAGTTTCTCCTTTTCCAAGCTTTTCATTTTCTGTAACTTTTTGCTACTTTTTTTATCAAGCGACATGAGTTTATCTTCACTTAAAGGCTTCAAGTTAGAAGGAGGGAGTTTGAAGTGATCATCAAAAAGTCGAAAGTTTTTCACCATTTCTCTTCCTTCTTCTTTAGCTTTTTGAAAAGAAAGAAGAGTAACAAGAGCACTTTCTTGATTTCTACTAAAGTTGAATGCAGAATCAAGTGATTTATCTCTTTGATGAGGTGTTTTTTCCAGATACTCTCCAGAATCTTGAAGTCTCAGGGATTTTTTATCAAGAGATACTTCCAAATAATTATTTTTTTCAACAGAATCATTAAAAACATCATTTTTCCTTTGAGGAAAAAAAGGTTTAAAGACTTCATTTTCAGCTTCAAGTCCCGATAAAGGCCGATTTTTCATCGAAAAGTCCTTTAAAGGTAAATCAAACCATTCAAAAGATTCATTATGTTCCAAAACAATAATTTTTTCAATAAAAGCCAGACAATGAGTCCTTCCCAAAGCAACAATAGTAACTTTCGCCTGATTTAAAAAGTGTTTGGGTGTAGCCAGCATCTTATCAATAATCAAATTCTGTTCCTTGACTTCTTTTTTCAAGCAAGTCCCGACATACCCAGTGCAGTAAAGCGAGTCACTTTCAGAAATAACTGCAACAGCAGAAACTCCAAGACTGACACTTTTCACCTTTTCAGGTAATTTCATCTGACACGGAAACAAAAGATCAGCGAAGTGTCCCTGTCCAAGTTGACCGAATCCATTATTCCCCCAAATAAAGACCCTTCCATCAGAAGTAAGCCCAGCCGAGTTTTCTTCTCCAGCAAAGACCTTGACACAGTTTTTTACCTTGACTTCACTGAACTCATGGCAAGACTCACAATGTCCAAGTCCGAGTTGCCCTGAAGAATTCAAACCACAAGTAAGAACTTTTCCATCATTCAACAAAACCAAAGAATGCGCTCCTCCTGCAGCGATTTGAATGATGCTTTTTATTGGTACTTCGATTGGCCGCTGATAAAAAGTTTGTAATCCTGAGCATTGTCCATGAGAATTGTCACCAAAAGTGAAAAGAGTCTCACCTGTAAGGACTAAAGAATGAGAAATTCCACAAGAGGCGTCGTTTATGAAAAAGGTTTCGAAAAATGAGACTTTTCGGGGAAGGTTGTTGTGAGTCAGCACCTGGTGGCCGGTCTGGTAGTAACCTGCACAGCCCCAAGAGAAAAGCTCGCCTTGCGTGTTGATCACCATGCAATGACCTGCTCCTGAGACTATCTTTTTCACAGCTTTGAAGTCGAAGGTGATCAGGCAGGGTGAAGAAGTATTTCGAGTATGTCCAAGGCCTAGTTGCCCTACAGAGTTGAAACCCCAGCTGAATAAAGTGTTCTCTGAAGTCAGTACAAGTGAATTTCCTGCTCCGCAAACCACCTGGATTATTAACTTCTTTGATAATGAATGAATTGCGCAGGCTTGGCGAGAGTCGTCTAAAGAACTTGTTCCGAGGGAACCTTCTTTACCTGCTCCCCAGGAGGTTAATGTCTTCTCTTCAAGGTCTTTTGTTACCTGAATGTCAATTGAATGAAGTTTTAACTTCTCGTCGTTTGCTTTGTCGTCTTTTGATAGCTTGTGAGAGTTTATGTTTATTTGAGCGTTTCTTGTTGAGTCTCGCCGGAAGTCGGTTGAAAAGTCACGGAATCTGATGCTTTTTGAATTTCTGGATCGGAATTTCCATTGTTTCATAAGAGTTAATTATTATTAGGATTTTGGCTTCTTCAGTGAATTAAAAGCGTGGATTTTCAGGGATTTTATATACACTTCCAGGAAAGTTAAGAAAGTTGATGAATTTCTTGCTGATTTTTTATTATTCTCAATTAACTTTTGCCACTTTGCTTCAGAGTTTGATATTTTCCATCTCCAAGTCCTATTTACAGTCTCAGCATTCTTTTCATAGAAATTGAAAATGAAAGCTTCAAAACCCTTCTTCATCAAGAAATTATGAAAGTTAAAAATTCTCAAGAAGTGCCCTCTCATCTGTTTATAAGCAAGTCTTCTCAAAATCCGTTCTAAATCATTAGATTTTATAATTTTTGCCTGACAAACTTGCTTGAATTTATTAAAAATAGTAAAAAATCTGAATTTTAAGAACTTGTTCAGTGATTTTAAACATTTTTCTTTGATTTTAAATAGTTTTTGAGTGTTTTTAAATTTATTCCAAACCCAAATCAAGTAAACCAGATGATTTTTTTTCATTATTTTTTTCAAATTTTCTAAATTTTTTACTTTTAAAAACTTTTCCTGAGCTTCCTTCAAAAAATTTTCCTTGTTTTTTTCCTGATTCGTATTTAAAATTTTCAAAAAAACACCTGCTCTAATTCTTTTTCCTATTTTTTCAAAGTTTCTCATAAGATTTTTGGAAAGAACTACAGATTTTTCGACAAGAATAAAATTAGCTTCCATAAGTTTTTCCTCGGTTTCAAAGTCGATTTCTTTTTCACCTTTGATAGGACTAAATGAAAAATAAGAAAAGCCGAAGTTGATTTTGCTCTTCCAAGTCTTAAACCTTTTCCCAAGGGTTCTTATTTGCCAGATTTTTTCCTTTCTTCCCAAGATTTTGAAGAGCCTTGTAAAGAGTCCTTCAATTTTTTCAGTTCTTTTGGTCATTCTTTTAACAGCTGAAAAAGCAAAATAAATTCTATCATTGAATAACTTCATAAGCCTCATAAAAAAACAACAAGATACCCTTGTTCTTGTTCTAGCATGAAAAATCTCTAAAAAGGCAAAATTTTTCAATTTAATCAAGACTCTAAGCAAGAAAAACTTGATCTGAATCGCCGATTTTATATGTCTCTGATCAATTCGGCTCTGTTCAAGCAGTTGTCTTTTCAAATAGAGTGCCCAGATACTAGTCCCGGTAGTAATTTCAATAACTTCATTAGAAGAGTAGTTCCTAATAGGGTTAATCAAGCTCATATCAGTGACAGGTTCAAGAATATCTGGCGAAGTTCTTCCTTGCAACGCGCCTTGTGAGTTGATAAGCGAGTTAATTAAATGATAATAATTCTGATACATCATCGGGTCAATTTTCGGCTTCATCTGCTCAATAAGAATCCTTACTTGAGTCAAAACATTTTTCGGAGCCTTGCAAAATGAAGCCCTAAATAATTCATGGTCTTCTTCAGTGAGATATTCAGGGTCACTTCTTAAGAACTCTTTAAAGGCTGTTATGACTTCATTAAAGTTCATTATTAAAATTACTATGGGAAGCTGCTGCTCAAAAAAATATTGTCAGTTAGTAAATGTTCCTTATCAAATCAAGACACACTATCAAGTTGAAACAATTAATTGGAAAAAAGGAGCCCTTATTGGAAAAGGCGCGTATGGAAAAGTATTTGAATGTCTTAATTTGTATACCGGGGAACTGCATGCAGTAAAATATATCGCTTTAAATGGATCACCTGACCAAGTAATGCAAGAAGTCACTCAACTTAAACAAAAAATCTCAACTTTTCAATCTTTTCATCACGAAAACATTATAAAATACCTTCACACTGAAATAGATAAAGATTTCAAAGGAGTCAATATTTTCATGGAATATGCAACAGGAGGATCATTTCGTCAACTTTTAAAGAAACTGGGAAAATTTGAAGAAAACATGACAGCGTCTTATTTGATTCAGATAATGAAAGCACTTTCATATATCCATTCATTAGGAGTCGTTCATCGTGATATCAAATCTGCTAATATTCTTGTTGGACAAGGAAAGACAATTAAACTTTCTGACTTTGGAGCTAGTAGGAAGATAGATTTTGAAAGCTGCAAAGCGGAGCTTTGCAGAAGTCTTAAAGGCAGTCCTTATTGGATGGCGCCTGAAGTCGCTAAATGCGTTGGGCATTCGTTTTCAGCTGATATATGGTCTGTCGGGTGTCTAGCTATTGAAATGTTAACTGGAAGTGCACCTTGGTCCGATAAGACTCGATCGGCGAAAGAAGTGATCGGGCTACTTGCAAGGGGGGAAAAACCTAATGTTCCACAAAATATTTCATCGAATTGTTTTCAGTTTATTAGTGCTTGTCTTGAAATTAACCCGGATTCTAGACCTTCTGCTTCAGAATTGCTTGAATATGAATTTTTAACACAGTTGAAAGTTAACAGTGATCGAGTTTTGAATAAAAGAGGTAGATTTTTCATGGGGTAAATGTGAAGTTCAGGTTATGCTTGGATTTGCAGAAATGGATAAAGAAGAATAATAATAGTTTAATAGTGGATTCTTTAAGTGATTGGGTGATAAATTTGTTCAAATTTAACTATGATAGCAACTTAATATTAATAAAAAATGTATAGTAAACCCTAATCAGAGTATCGATTAATATCCAAAAAAGGAGAAGGCACATTCAGCGAGGTCCTAAAAGCCCAAAGCATAAAAACCGGAAAATACGTCGCAATAAAATGCATGAAAAACTACTTCAGCAGTCTCGAGCAAGTAAACAATCTCCGAGAAATCCAAGCTCTCCGTCGTCTATCCCCAAACGCTCACATCATAAAATTCATCGAGATTCTCTAGTAACGCCCATTCAGCGACGAGCCAACCGGAAGACTAGCATTAGTTTTCGAGTTGATGGACCTAAACCTATACGAATGGATGCGCAGTTATAAGACTGAAATCCCAGAATACAAAGTAAAGAGTTTTATTTACCAGATATTAAAAGCCTTAGACCACATGCACAGGAACGGCATCTTTCATCGAGATATAAAACCAGAAAACGTCCTTATTGCAGAGGACACAATCAAGTTAGCTGACTTCGGCTCATGTCGAGGGGTTTACAGTAAACAGCCTTATACTGAGTATATCAGTACAAGATGGTACCGACCCCCCGAGTGTCTTTTAACTGACGGGTACTATGGAGCTAAAATGGACTTATGGGGAGTTGGCTGCGTTTTTTATGAACTTTTAACGACAAATCCACTGTTTCCAGGGGAAAATGAATATGACCAGATCAGCTTGATTCATAATGTCCTTGGAACTCCTGGGGTTGAAGTTTTAACTGACTTTGAAAAGAAAACGAAAAGTATTAAAATCGACTTCACACCGGTTAAAGGTACAGGACTTGATGATCTTTTTCCTAGTAATGTTTCAGAACATGCTAAAGACCTGATAAAAAAACTCCTGGTTTATAAGGCAGAAGATCGAATTACTACTAAACAAGCTTTAAAACATCCTTACTTTAAAGAGTTTCGAAAAATGGAGTCTCCTTCAAGAAACTCTCCCTCGCCTCATAGTCTCAGAAGCTTCGACGCTGACCGTGCCGCAGGCGATGAAGAACGGGGAGACCTAAAGCTTCCTCTGATAAAAACAAACGTGAAAAAACTCACAGACGCGCAGCATAACCCATCAAAGGCGAGTTTGATTGAAAAAACTTCTTATCAAACGAAAAAAGCGATTCAAGACAACAAGAAAAAATACGCGATTCCCAAGAAAAAGCTTTACAAAAGTATTTTTTAGGATTTAGAAGTTATTTGATGTAGTTATAATGAGAAAATGTTTTCATTATTGATAGGTTATAATGACAGACAAAGATTACTTTCATTTACCTTCTTTGAAAACAAGGATCATTAAGAAAAGACGACATCTCAGCATCACATTGAAAATACCTGACGTTGTTTCAACTAGTTTCAAGTCATCTTCAGTCAAACTTCAACCAACTGCCGAGATTATTCGCACATCGTCAGTGACAGGAAACTATAAACCGCAGAAGGAAAGTTCTCAATTCCCTCTTCACCAAACAACAGTTTTTTTCGGTCTCAAGTCGAAATCTGAACAAGTTCCTTACTTTTTTTCCCCAATCAAATCACGGTATTCTCCTCTTCCTCCTCGAAGCCTTCCTCGAAAAAACTTCTCGAATGTCCCTGAATTGATGGTCAAATCTGAAAAAAAATCAGAAAATGGACCTTCTGTTGATCAGACTTTGCTGAATCATCTGAAAAACTTCGTTTTTCAGGTACAGAATAAATTTTCAATGATTTTTAGTGAAATTGATAGGGAAGGGAAAGGATTCTTTGAATTTGATAATTTGATTGATTTTTTTATATTGAAGAATATGAATCAACAGAAAGACTATGAAAAAATTAAACGTCAAGCTGGAGAACTGCAAAAAAGCTTTGAAATGATTTCAGGTCAAAAATTGACTTATTTGAAAACTTTTCTAGCTTTTTCTTCGGTTTTTGAGTATCATAAAGGAGAGAATTTTAATTTGAATGACAGGAAAATGGTTAGGCAGGTTAGGATCTGGATTCATGAGTTGAAGGAACTTTTTGAATGTTTCACTGAGAAGAAAAATATTGATGTTAGAGCGACTTTGGCTGAGATCTGCTTGAAGGATCGAATCTCGGAATCGAGAAGGTTCGTTGATGGTGAAAAGGTGGATTTTTCAAGGTTTTTGAGATGTTTGCCGTTTTTCGTGTGGGTTTTTAATTCAGTAAATAATTCTAATTATTAAGAGTTTCACAAAGCTTCAACTTGTACTCTATTCTTGATAATTGCCTAGAAATCGGCCCTTTGCCTTGAAAGACTCCTGAAAAAAAACAAGTTTCTTTTAAGATGTAGTAAAAAGGGATTAAAACATAAGCAAGTTCATCTTTTTCGTCGATATTTAAACCTTTTTCTTTAACAATTGACTCGATTTCATCAATGTTTTCATTTGAAAAGTCAAACTTTTCCACTTCTTTCATCACTTTTTCGCTGACTGTTTCTCGTGAACATGAAGTACTTTTCAATGAACTTAGAAATTCTTTTATTTGAAGCCACGATTTTTCTTGATCATCTGGAAGAGGTTTGCGTAAAAACTGAAAGAATAATTGAAAAATCACGATGTTTTTCATTGAGTACTCTAGTAAAGAGTCAATAGGCTCAAGGTCGATGTGGTTTAGTTGAGATACAGTTGTTTGGACTAAAGATGAAAAAACAAGTTGATGGTCTTTTCGAGAATCTGATAAATCATGAAAAATTCTTAATTTTTCGAGGTTTTTTCTGAGATTTTCTTGCGTCCGAGGGGATAAATTACGAGATTTTTGAAAAACTAGGACTTTGAACTTTTTTATCACGTCTAAATTTATCATTCTCTGGTAATCGTCGAAGTGGTTTTTCTTGTTGAAGTCGAAGTGAAGTTTAGTTAATTTTAGCTCTTTTTCTAGGTTTTTGAGTTTTAGAATAGAAATTTTTGATATCTCGCGGATTTGTTTCACGAGAGTGTTTGAGATGTCAATGATATTTATAATAGTTTCACGAATTGTTTTTTTTAAATTATCATTGGAATCGATTAGGTTGTTTTTAGTTCTTTCTAGATTTGCATTACGACTGGTAAAATTGTGAGATTTAGATGATAAATCTTCCATAATATAGACAAAATATATTTTAAAATATGTGATTTTGTTATTATATACACCACAAGTTGATATCTAATTCATAAAATTTAGTTTTGGCAATTTCGATACTATTTTTCACTACCTTCTAATTTTAGGCTAGATAGATTATTTTGAAATTATGGTAGTAATTACTCAGAATCCTTTCTTTGATAATATCTCAATATCCCTTAATTGATACAAACATTAACCCAATCAATATACTTCTGTTTCGGTCCTTTCTTAAAATCACTTTCAAGCCTCTGAATCATTTTCGATTTCAGCGAAATTCTAAAAGCCTTTCTAATCAACTCCTCAGTATTAACCTTAAACTGATCCCTCTGAAAAATCTTTAAAATCTGTTCAAATCTCATCTTACAAATACTTTCTCTATGAATTCCCAAAATCGCTAAAAACACCCTATAAAAAACTTTAATCCCTTCAAACCAAAAGCAATCCCAAATCCTCAAAGTTGTTTCAATTTCTAAAAAGCTCGAATATCCAGTCAAAAACCACTGAGTAGCATACAAAGGAATAGAAATACTTTCTTTCCTTAACTTCAAAAAGACTTTCTTTTCATGATGCCTCAAAAGTCCATTAGCGACATAAAAACAACAGTAAAGTTTCGGCATTCCATGAACATAAAACTTTCTAAAGTCATTTTGATAAAGCAAAACAACAAGCATCCAAAACGACTCTTCCTCGCTCAAGAACAATAAAAACATTCCTGCAATAAAACTCATTCCTTGTGTGTATGAAACTTCTGGGTCAAAAGCCGCATATGCTCGAAGTACCCGATATAAAGACTGCTGTCCTCCTTCATTGCAGAATTTTATATGGTTCGGAAAGGTTCGGTCAATGTCGTTCTTTATTTCACATTCCACGTTTTGTTGAAGTTCTAAAGACTGCAAATGGGTGAAGTAGTTTTTTGGGTAGTTTTGCTGAACTGATTCGATTTCAGCTAGTTTGCACCAGACCTGGCCTCGCAGACTTTGAGGAATTCCTTTACGGATACGTGATTTTAACTTCTTGCTTTTGTGAATGAGAAAAGTGTCCCAGTCACGAAGCATGGTTTCCCATTTCTCGATACGGGCGCAGGATTTGTGAAGGTTTATCGAGGTGAGTGAAGATGATGTGTTAAAGAATCCGTATTTGTCTATAGAAGAAGAAGGATCTTCTGATATTTCCATTATAAATCCTCATCTATAAAAAGTTAACTGGAATAGAAAAATGTCATGTTTAGTAAAAGACTAAATAATTTTTTTAAGGTTTTGAAATTTCTTAAAAAAGTTTTAATTATTAACTAAAGTTTAATTTTCCTAAACTCTTCGGATCAAATCCATTAGTTTCTACAACCCAAAGAGCACAAAAAGAAACCACGAAAATCGCAGAGGCATAAATCAAAACAAAAACAAAATTTCCTCCAGTACTATCTAAAATCGCTCCAGATATTAACGGAGAAATAATCGCAGCTACACTATTTCCACTACTAAAAAGACCAATAGCCGTATTTCTAACTTCAGGAGGAAAAGTTTCAGGTGTAATACAAAACATGACAGCAAAAAACATGCTTTCAAAGAAAAAATAAGCAGAACTCATGAAAAGAAGCTAAATATTGAATACCGCCCAATAGTTTGGAATCAAAAAACCGAAAAAAAAGGCAACGGCCAAGACCTGAGAAAGGACCAACGTTCCTTTGCGCCCTAGTCGGGTCTTTACTAAGTAAGTCCCGAGAAGCACTCCTGGAATTCCAGCTTTTTATTAAATACCCAACTGCTGGTAAAGCATTGTCTCGTATATATCTCGGTTTGTCTTCGCAAATCCTGCTCGATACAGAATCACTGGAAGGAAACTTGCTACTCCGATAAAGGTGAAACTTGTTAAGGG
Organism: Stentor roeselii; assembly: GCA_006503475.1. Classification (NCBI taxonomy): domain Eukaryota; phylum Ciliophora; class Heterotrichea; order Heterotrichida; family Stentoridae; genus Stentor; species Stentor roeselii. Next base: position 99,423 of record RSEH01000010.1, read on the forward strand.
CCAGATTAACAGGTAGAGAAAAGTATATTTTTTTAATGGCTTTTTGAATAAGGCAATTAACTGAGATTTTATTGGCTGCTCTTGAGACTTCTGCTCTGGAGAGGCTTCGATCACTTTTCCGAGAAGGATTTTGTACTCTTCTTTCACCGGGTTTATTCTTAATAAAATATCGACAACCTCGTCAGTCCTATGTTTAGATATAAGAAAACTCGGAGTTTCTTTAATCCAAAAGCGAGGAATAGCTACAGCTAGCGCAATTAAAGCCATAGTTCCTTGTAACAACCGCCATTGATAAGGAGCATGAACTGAATCATAAAACAAAATAAACGCCGGAGGAAGGGAGGACCCAAAGGATGACAAAACACTGATGGAGGTAAGGAGGTACTGTTTTTCAATAGGGCAGTACTCTAAAAACACGTTTCCATCAACTGTAAAACTTCCTCCGATTCCAAAGCCGACAATCATGTAACAAGGAATCAACATCCAAATATTTGGTGAAAAAACTCCAATAGCAATTCCGATTATCACTGGAAGTAAAAGTTTGTCAAATGCAGCTTTTCTGCCTTTTTTGTCGGCTAACAGTCCCCAAAAGTAAGATCCTATAAATATACCAATCATAGTGAATGATGGGATCAAACCGAGCAATGCATAGTTGAGATCCCATTCTTGATGCAGTTCATTTAGAAGGATACCTAAACTTACCTCGATTCCCATAGCTATTCCCCAGCCACCTCCACAAAGTACGAAAAGCCACCTCTGAAAGTTTCCGTAAACTATCAGTGAATCATTACTACTATCCATATATAATCAAATGGAATATTTCAATCCACTAAGCGTTGTGATTCAAGGGACAGGAGCACTTTTCAATAGTTCTAAAAAACACTTCATCTGGAGATTCGAGCTCGACCAAGAAGAACATTCAGTCGAGTTAGAATGTTCATTTTTGACAAGCAAGAGACGGGTAACATTTGACGGAAAATTGATCTTTAAAGGCATGAAAGCACTTTTAACAAGTGACTTCCAATATCAATTTAAACACAAAAATCACATTCTGACTGTTTTTAATCACAGAAACGATGCAAATTTAATTGTTGACTCCTTATCTTTTGATATAATCTACAGTCAGAAAATCTTGAAGAATGTCAGCGCTTTTCAGTCAAAAAAGTCAAGTTCTCAAACGATTTCATCAGAAGCAGAACACAAAGAACAGTCTACTCTTTCTACTTCAGAAAAAGTTCCAAAACCTGCTAGATTCATTTCAGATGAAGAGTATTCTCAAGCTTTAAAATTTAGCAAAAATTTCGAAACTGTGAACTCTAAGAAGTCTTTAAGAGAACTTTTAGATAAAAATTTAAATCAGCCAAGACCACCTAAAGCAATCTTTGAGAGAGATATTGATGAAGGACTATTTAATGAAGAAAATAAAATCCATAGTGCTAGAACAAAACCTTTAGCTGATAACTTTTTAACTCTCGACGAATCCTTAAATAGAAACAATGAAGAACTAATCAACACTCGTCCTGTAAAAAATCTTGAAAACGACCTATTCTCAAGTTCATTTCCCGATCTAGACCTTCCAAAGCCATGCGAAAATTCAATTCCAAAACTTCCAACCAACTTTCTAGAAATAGAAGAAAATTCAAAGCCAGAAATATCAGACCTTCTAGAAATCCATCCAATCCTCGATCCATTTAAAAACCCTGAAATTGTATCATTCGACCAATCAAGCAATCCTCTAGACTCTCAACTAAAAGACCTTCAAAATCTCGAATCAAAAACCTTCCAAATAAAATCAACACCCAACTCACATCTAGACATCTTCGACCATCCTCCCACTTTAAACCCACCATCCAATGATTTCATATCATTAAGCGAAAACCTTCCACCCAAGAGCGATCAAAACGACTTCGGCTCAATCTTCAGCACATCGGCTTCACTTTTCTCCGCCCCAAACAAGTAACCTTTAAACAGTCTTCACATTTCAGAAAACAAGCGAAACAAGGACTTCGATTCATTATTTTCTTAATCTAATCATAAGAATTCTTAACTAGTGGAAATAAGCGTCAGGGTCAGCTGGAAGCGAAACAGGTTCAAAGGAATCAGTCAGTTCATTGTACCTCGGAATTGCTAAGATCTTCCATTTGTGAAGTTCTTGGTTTATACGGTAACCAAGGCGCATCTCTTTTGAACGAGTTGCGCATTCGTGGAAATCGTCGAAGTCTTCTCGGCACATCGCTGCCGGATCTGCTTCGACTCGGTAACAGTCTGCGAATTTCTGCCAGAAAGGGTAACATCTTTGTACACCTCCGTCGATTGCCATGCCATGAAAATGCGTCATTTTTATATATTTTTCATTTGAGGATTGTTTTAGGGTTTTTAGAATAGAAAGGTTTTGTTTTGAATTGTTTTAGATTTTAATGTTTTTGGATTTTTAATGTGTTTGGGTTGGAAAAGGGGGAAATTTAGGGTTTTGGGATTTTAGGGTGTTTTGAAGAAGGTTTTGAAGAAGTTTTTTGATGAACGTGGAGTTATTTAAAGATTGGGTTTTAAGTAGATGATAATTTTTAGACGTTTGGGTTTTCAATGAAATTTGAAGGGTTGTGGAATGGATTATTGGAAAATGTTGATTTTCTCTAGTTTTGGTTGAAAACTGAGATGAGCTCAAAAAATCGATTTGATTATAATGAAAAGATCTTTCATTTCGAGTAATGAAAGTTCAGCCATCAATTAATTTCAAATGGAATTTTGATGTAAAGTTTATAATGCTAGTTATTAAGCATTACTTACCAAGGTGTTTCTTCTTGACCTTATTTTATTTAAGGTTAAATTTAGCTGAACTTCTTGTTTTTCAGTCTTTGATGGCGAAATCTCGTCAAATGAAGTATTCAGCACCAATTTCGGTCTGTCATTCAAACAGCCTGAAATGGGCTGGTGTATGTCCCTGACAAGATTAACAGGACTTAAAGGTTTAATTCTCATTAAAACACTCATAACTCTGGGATGCTGAGGTTTAAATAGCATATTTCTTTGGGTTATCTCCATTAATTATATTCCAAAATTGTCAAAACCTTGAATAATACAATAATATCATAATGAATAAACACGAAATCTTCTCAATTATTCAACAAAGCCTGACCAATCCTCCAGTATTTTTTCCAGAAACAATAGTAGTAGGTTTCAAATTCAAAACTCCAAACTACATAAGTTATTCAGAAGAAAAAATTGACTTTTTACCAATAAACTCATCAGATGCCAAGTTAATCGGTGTCTATTGGAAATCAGATCTTTCTCCAATTTTAACAATTAAAGGCCAAGAAAAACAATTCAACACCTCCGATATTTCTTTGATAAACCTTTCCATAAAAAACGTTATTTTTCAGAAGTTCATACATCATGAAATTTCAAACAGATTTCGAGTGATTTGGTCGAAAGGCCGAAGACTGAAGCTGTTGACATGGAACAAGGTTGGATCAAAAACAATTCATTTCAAGTCTTCCGGTCTTTCTTCAGACCATTTAAAAAAATTTTCACAACAACTTGAATATTTGACGAAACTCTTAAAAAAACATCTTCATTTAACTTATAGTTCAGACCTCGCAAGTCTCAGCGTTGATTTCATTTTAAGTCCTCAGATATTATGTCTTGGAATCCGAAATTTTACTGTGAAGCCAATTTTCGCATTGACCAGAAATCTGTCTTCAACCTTTCAGCATTCTCTTCAGCCTCAGTTAAAAGATTTCTCATCAAACTCAATCAAACTGAAAAAAAGCAACTCAAACTTGTCATTGCAGAAAAAAGTTTACATTTCCAACTTGCGGAACTTGACAAGAAAAATGCGTTTAATAATATCAGCGGATAAGCCGAAAGCTCAGCTAATTGAAGGGATCCAGTCAAATGTTGAGTCGATTTTAAACACCTCTCAAATCGAATAATTAATTACTGTAAAACATCTCTTTTAAAAGCTTGTTTTTAAAGCAGGTCTTGGTGAGTTCTTTAAATTTTTCAAAGCTAGAACAATTCGTCATTTTTAAAACTCGGCTATCCTCGTCGTTCATCACAAATCTTCGATTTTTTCTAGGTAATTCAACTATCAAGTCATCAGGTCCATGAACAATTGAGTACTTCTCAGAAATCTCGACTTTTCCAAGTACCGGTAAAGGACTTTCTACTTTATCATCTAATTTCCAGGCGCCTTTCAAGGGTTCAGAGCAAGTTAAAAGTTTTCCATCAGCCATGCCGATCTTATAAGAGCCCCAGGGAGTCCAAACGACTCCGCGATCCAAGTCAGTCTTAGTCACAGGGACAATCATTTTTCCTTCCTCATTAGAACTACTCGAGTCATTTCTGATATACCCAAGAACATTCAAAAGCTTAGGGTTAGGATCAGTAAAATGAAAAATAGAAATTTTCGGTATTTGAACTTTCTGTTCTTTTTTCTTGTTTTTCGGTCTTTCTTCATCTAGCTCTGCAAGTGCTGCAAGAAGAAGTTCAAGTTCTGCATTTGAAGGTTTTTTGTTTTTTGAGAATTTATTTGAAGAGCAAGTAGGACAGTAGTAAACTTCTAATAGTTGAAGCTCTTCAGGACGACGGCCAAGGCATTCATCATGGAACCAGTCATGGCAGCCGTCACATTGAATCATTGTTAAGCCGATTGCTTCTTCTTCAGTTCTTTTGCAGAAACAATACCGTTTTTCTTTTTGTTTCTCGTTTGGGTAGATCAGGTCTTTTTCTTGATCGGTCAGTTCAATGCGTTGGTCGTCGAAGTAAACGATGTCTGATTTTTTTTTTACTACTCGAGGACGAGCACTTCGTCGAAGGTCCATTTTTACTTGAAGAGGGTGAAAGGTTGGATTTTTTAGTAGTTTAGGGGTTTTTTTATTTACAAGAATTTACATTATTTTTAAAATCTTCTCATGATTTGAGATATTTTTACAGGGTTTGGACTTTTTATATCCGTCAGGGTATCGTCTTGGTTTATGTACAGGGGTTTTAGTTTTAGATTATTAAAACATTCGAGGTTCCTTGCTTCGTTGGCTGAAGGTCGTAAGACAGGCTCGGGGTTTAGCAAGGTATGTAATAGTTTATAGGTGCTTTTTTCGAGTTTCCTGAAATAGGGACTTGAAAAATTTATAAAACATTCTTCATTCTTTTTTAGTCTTTCAGTATAATTTTTTCCAGTAAATAAGTTTTTCCCACTAATCAAAGTAAACAACAAAACTCCAACACTAAACAAGTCAACCTTAGTATTATACAAAGACCCTTTCAGTATTTCAGGAGCAATATATCCCACAGTTCCACATTTTTTCGCCAAGTCACATTTATTAGAACAAGCCATTCCAAAGTCAATAATTTTAACATGCAAGTACTCTTTATCTACAAAGGCAAAGTTTTCAGGTTTAAGGTCTCTATGTACAAAGTTCAAACTATGCAAATAAGCAAGTCCATCCAATATTTGTTTAACAATTTTCAACCCATTTTCCTCACTAATTTTCTTCTTCTTACTTAAAATCTGTTGCCCATCTCCATAAGCTAGATACTCAGTGATAATATGAACAGCATCATCAGACTCATAAAGTCTTTTAAATGAAAGAATATTTTCATGGTTCGCTCTTCTAAGAATGGAAATTTCATTTACAAGGTTTTCAAAAAGTCCAGGTGTTAACAATAAATCCTTCTGAATAGTCTTAACCGCGAACTGCTCTTCTTTATCAACTGACTGGACCAGGTGGACTTTACTTGTGCTTCCTTTCGAGATCTCCCTAATCACAACGAAGTCCTCATCAAAACTATTCATTATTGATGTTCTGCTAAGTTTTTCAATCCATTCATTTAGCTCTTCCTTGCTATTTGTGTAAAAATCCTGCTGAGAATTGCCGATTAGTTGGAAACCGTATCTTGTAGAATTTTTACAAACTTCTTCAAAAGGTTGCAAGAGCTTCCAGTTTATGTTTGACTTGTACTTCGGGCCTCCAGACTTGGAAAGAAGATATAAAGACGACTTGGAAAGAAGAAAATTTTTGGTTAAGAGACCTTTTTCTTTGTAGTTGATTGAAAGAGATCCTGAATGAAGGAACGCGCTTGAAAACTCTTGGTCTTGCAAGTTACTTGACCAGAAAGTACTTGAATCGTTGATTTGGCAGTCTAGGGTATTGAAGATGTTTGCTTGCATATCTGCCTATGAATATAAATGGACTCGTCAACTAAATCCTATTCTTCAAATACCCAGGCAAGTCGAGACTACTCTTCAACTATTCGTCCTTTATTTACTTTAGAGACTATGGAGTATTCAGCTTTGATTTCAACTCTTCAGTTATTTCTGAACTTGGAGGCATTTTTTAAGAAGATATGTGAAGCTAGTCCTTCACCAACGAAGTTCAGTGGGAAAATAAAGGTAATTTAAATTCAGAAAATGTTGATGAACTTCAAGTCGGATAACTATACTGGGGTCAGTACAATAATTCCCACGACCCTCAAACTACAAGAGCAAAAGCCAGGCTTTATCCTCAACAAAATTCTAGAAGATTTCAAATCCTGCATCGAAATCCCATCAGAAAAACGTCCAGACAGTTTATTTCCCCAATCAGGAAACGAATTCACAATAAAACTTCCTTTTTCTAAAATGGTGACAACTCACTTATCAGAACTCTTAGAAAAAACCATTCCTCGTCCTTCAAGCGGTCTTCTCGCAATCGACATAATATACGACCAGCCGGCAACATGTGAAAAAATTTTAAGTCTTTTAGGAAATTTAACCAGTTTCAAAACCTTCGAAATCGCAGGGATTATCAGTGCTCACGGTTTCAATCACACGAGTTATCTAAAAAGTATGGAGCAATGGAGATGCTTCAGTGACGGAAAGTTGTATCCTTGGGTGAACATTGTTTGGCAGATATGCTCAAGTAGTTCTTCTCCAGTTCTCATTGTTTTAAGCAGTAGCCTTTTAAAGAACTCGCCGTGTTTTATGTCAAAAGTTGATATGGACTCCATCGAAAAGTTTTGCAAATTGCAAGACTCTCGAGTTAAATTAACATTCAAAGAAGAATTCGTTGAATACCCAGGAGAAACCACGACGAGAGTGATTACTGAAAGAAGGTTAGAGTCACAAGATGAGACTTTAAAAGAGTATAGTCTTGATTATATACGGAAGACTCAGGAAATTCTGAAGAAAGATTTGTCGAATTTTCAGACGAAACAAGAGCAGAAGCCTTACCGGCTTGAAAAAGGGTATAGGGTGTTCACACCTAATATGGTTAGAGAACCAGATGTGAAAGAAGAGGTTTTTCAATATAAAAGAGTCGTTCAAGATTACAGGCCGAGCTCGAGTAGTGCTGTGAATATTCAGAGTAGAGGTAGAAATTATTCTACTGACCCGGCTCAAAGTAAACTCTCTTCAAGTCGCAGTCAAAAAGATGACTTGCTTTATAAACCTGTTAGGACTTCGTCGATTGACCCGAAAGACTCTGGATCGAGGCCTGGTATATTGAAAAACTCGACAGGAGACTCCAGGTTCTCAAAAGGAATCAAACCCTCTTCACCAGTCTTCAGCCCTCGTGAGCCAAACTCATCAAGAGCCTTAAAAGAAAGCTACTCAGACCGTTTCGACGAAGAAATAACCGAAAAGCCCAGTTCAATCCTGCGCAACGGTTGGATGTCAGATCGAAAACTCGAAAACATAGAAAAAAAAGTAAACTTCTCCGAAGACGTATTCCGCGTAGACAATTCAATAAAAGGTCAAATGCCAGAAATAAAACTTTCATCAGTAAAATTCTCAGAAAAGCCTTCCTCAAAAACCCCAGACTTCAAACTTCAATCATCAGAGCCAAGACTTCTGATTCCATACAAGCCAAGCGATCTTTCCCAGTCCCTTCAAAAAATCGAGTCATTAGATAACTGGACCTGTCCAAAATGTTCTAAAATTATCTCAGGTGGTACTTTTGAATGTGTCAACTGCCGATTCATCAACTGGGACAAGTTCTACTCGTTGAAGTCGAAAGGAAATAAAACACGAGCTGAAAGTATTCCAATAAAAACTACGGCAAGGGAAGAGGTAAGCAAGTCAAGGTTCTTTGAATTACGGTCGAAGGACTTGAGGGGTAAAGGTGAAGAAATAAAGGTGCAAGATACTTATGTGACTGACTTGTTGAATAGGAAGAGTGCCCGGGACTACCAGTTTAATAGATAATGAGTTAAATAGAGTGTGTTAAGGAGAACCTGATAGGTTCTCGATTATAAGAACTATTTCTAATGATCTTGATAAAGTTTTTTGACAGCTATTCAGGGTGAAACTTTGAAGCATCTGGAGAAGGTTGAACTCGAAGGATGAGTCGTCGAAGATTTTGTTTAGTCGATTTTGAGAGATTTTTAGAAATTTACCGTCAGAGGTTTCGAATAACTCGAATTTGAAGATTTTTTCTTGGTAGATGTATTTGAAAGAACAGTGTTTTCTCAAGTTTTCGTCAAATAAGTTATCAATGTACTTGTCATTCAAGTATTTCGAAGTTGATTCTTTTTGAATGAAAGGGTCTTCACCGTAGTATAAACATTTTTTACAGAAAAACAACTGGTTTTTAACCAGGGTGTTGATTTTTAAGTAGTCTCTTTCGAAGTTACTTGCTTGGACCAGGGACTTACTGACTAGTAAAGAGTTTTGGGCTTCTATTAAAAAGTTCTCAGCTGTGTCAGTGACTCGAACGACTGTCTTTCCTTGTCCCTTGAGTTGTGTGAAAAAAGTTGCAAAAGATTTCAGGTGCTTTTCGTCAAATCCGAGTTGGATATCATCTGTTCCGGTTTCTAGAAAAAGATTTCGAAAGATCTTTTTTTCGACTTCTAATGAGTATGATTTTGAAGTGCTTATGTCATTCAAGGTTTTTTCTATTAGTAAAGTTAACACCTGACCACTTGGCATTAAAAAATCGACTTTATGACTGTCGTTTGTTGATTTTATTGATAATAAACCTCGTACTCCTGATATTGATATGATTTTTTTTAGTGAGTGATTGAGAATAGATGTGTTAGGCATACATATTACGTCATTTGAACAGAAAATCATTTTGTTTTCACATCTTTTCACTTGAATAGGTTTAGAAATCGATTCCTTTATTTTACTAGCAAGGTCTTCAGTTCCTAAAGCAAGGTAATTTTTCCAGTTTTTTTCAATTTTTGATTGAAAAACTTGCAAATTTTGAACGATGTTTTTATTGTAAACCTGTTGGAAAAACTCGAACTCGTAAGTTGCAAGATCTCTTTTTAGGTCAAGTAAATCACTTTTAGCTCTTAAGATATCATTTTCAACCAAATGATTCGAAGAGTTTTTTTTTGAATATTTTTCGATTTTCGTCAACGATTTGATATTTTCTGAGTTTTTTAGAGTTTGTTTAAATTTTTCACCTGACAAGGAAATCGAAGGTTTTTCTTCAGTTTTAAAGTCTCGGGTCGATTTGAACCTTTTTTTAATCTGGACTTTTCCATAGGCTCTTAAAAAAGAAGAGACTTTTGTGAGTTCTTTTGAGAGTGTTGCTGTGCTTTCAGTTTTTTTTAATGAAAGACTTGAATTCCTGATTGATGACTTGCTTCTATTATTCTCCCTGGCGAAGGATCTGCTCATATTTATACATTTTTAGTAAAGTAAAAGATTGAGAAAGGTGAAATTTAGAAGGAATAATAATTTTAGGTATTTTAAATATTTAAATAGAATTTTTTCAATGTTTATAAAAAAATTAAGGGATTCTGAAGGGTAATCGTTAGGAGAAGTTAAGTTAAAGCTAAGGCTGAGGAGAATCTACTCTTAAAGGCGAATTTGAACGAGAACTGAAGAACACAGTTGGCTTATTTGCTCTGTTTCCAGGTGAAGGAGACGGTGTGCGTATATCAGCTCTTCTTATACTGTGCAACTTGATATTTTTACTAGGTAAGATATCTAAAATATTCACTCTCTGCATCATTTGTGTAGAGTTTGTAGGAGTTTCAATACTTTCAACACTGATCTTATAAGGAACTATATCACTTGACTGTCTTCTGGAGTAATTGACTTTTTCATCTTTTCTTAAAAATCTATCCAAAAGTGCACGAATTTCATTAGTCCTGAAAGGTCCAACACCCAGTCCTCCGATTCCATATTTAACAACGACATCAGCGAAAGACTCTTTCGAAACCGAGTACAAGTTGCTTTTTTCATCAATAAAACACTCATTTAAAATCTTTTCCACATACTTATCCTCAAGTCCAGGTTCCAATTCCCTTAACACCCTTTCAAAGTCCTTCATCTGAACCTCTTCAATAGACCTGATCCTTTTTTCCACTTCCAATCTTCCCTGCAATAAAAACTCTTCAAACAAATCAATAACCGCATAAAAAAACTCACTTTTTTTTATAATAAAAATCGATTCATCAATTTTACTCACAGTCAAGTTCAAGTACCTCAACATTGTTTTCGCCGTCTGTCCTGAATATTCTCCTAAAAATTTATTTAAATCTTCAGAGTTGATAAAAATTCGACTTTGTTCTATTAAAAAATTTGACAAATTCTGAGAAGTTTCAAGACTGATAAGAAAATCTTGCTCATGAGAAGTGAGGATGTTTTTAAGTATAAGAATAAGAAAATCTTCATATTCAGTTGATTCTGGCTTTAGTCTTAAGACAAGTCTTTGACCTGCTTTTTGGAACTCAGGGCTGAGGTAGTCTTGGATTATTTTAAGAGAGTCGAAAAAGCTGATGTGTCGGTCGTAACTGTCAGAATCTGCCGATGCGTAGTAGTTAAACTCATTCCAAAGCTGGGTAAGGAGAATGTCTAAGTGGTATGGAATGTCTGACTCTGGACTCACCATTTTTTTTATGATAAAAGCGAGTGGCTCTGATTTTTCTTCTGAATAAACGCAGAGCATCATTCGGTTCATTTCTTTTTCGCATTCGTTTGTGATTTTGTATAGTCTTTTCATGTAGATTATCAGGTATTTTGATGATGTTTTTGGAAGTTTTTTGTTGTGGATTCGCGCTCGGTCTGATCTCACTTTTTCTTGGATGAACATGTCGAAAAATTCGAATAACTTTAAAGGCTGCCAGTAACTGAAACGTGTTGAATCGTTTGAAGGATCATCGAGTGATGGTAGAACTACTTTTGACTGAAGCCAATTTCGTTTCCATAACCTAAAGAAATTACTTCTAAGTCTTTTAATCGACCGAATAAGACGAATCAAAACTTGTTTTTTCATCTCATATTTAGTATCATGTTCAGTTTTCACTAATGCATCCTGATTACTTTTAATATTTTGTTTTAAATCTTGAATTTTTTTCGATTTTGATTCAAGATCTTGATGTTTCTGTCTAATTTTTTCCTGAATCCTCTTCATTTTAAGTGACTTCTGATCATCAATCTGATGTTCAATTTCTTCAATTTCCCTTTTCATCACCTTAGAAATTTGTTTTAAATCATCAATATCTTGTTCAGTCTTAACTCCAGCAATTTTTTTTTCATTGAATTCAATTTCATCCTGCAGATTCTTCAAAATAACTTCTTTCTCACTAACCTCCTTCAAAATTTCCTCAAATTGTTTCGAAACATCAGGATTTTCTTTAATTTCATCATCAATTTCCTGCCGAGTTTCAGTTAATTTTTGTAAATTTTCCTCTTTTTTTCTAATTTCCTTCTTCTTTTGCTTAATAATATGTTTAAATTTCAATTCTTCAGCCTTTAAAAACGCGAGTTCTTTAGCAGCTTCTTTAAGTTCATTTTTTAAGTTTTTTGCAGTTTCAGCTTGATCATTATGAGACATTTTTTTAACACCTTCTTTAGCGAGATATCCTTTGAATTCATAAATTCTTTCTAATAAAGCGATTTCTTTATCAACTTCAGCGCGTTTTACAAAACTTTGGACATGATTTTCAAGTTCCTGAAGACCATCGACATCAGTGAGTTTTTCTGTCAAAGTATGTAAAAGTTGTTGGGAAGATTTGAACTTTTTTATTTGTTTTGACTGAATATCTGAAATTTGCTTGTCAATGACAGACTTTTTGTCAGAGTTCATCGTTTTCAGCCCTTCTAAAAAAGAGAAAAGCTGGTCAATGAGTTTCGATTCATAAGCAGTTTGAGCTGATTTCAATTCAGAGTAAACAGAAAAGTTGCTTAAAAAATGTTCAGAAGGAACTTCAAGCTCTTCTTTAATTTGAAACAATTCTTTTAACTTGCTTAAAATATACTCAGTCCTAAGTTGTTCCTGATAAGCAAGGTACCCAAGTTGTTCATCATGACTAATTTCATCAAGTCTGTGAAAATCTTTCCTATCCTCTATTTGTTTATTGACCTCGGAGGTAATAAAAGAAGTTTTCTTGATTTCTCCTTCGTAGTACGATATTGTTGATTTTGCAACAAGACATCCCATTTTCAATTATCTAACTATAACTTCCAGGCGTTTCTCATCATCAACTCGAAGTAATCATCACGGTCGATACTTGCGCTTACGTCTTTATAGTAATCTTCGAACTCTTCTAAAGTGACCTTCCCGTCCTTGTTGATAGTGTCCCATTGACTCGCGAAGTCTTGAAGGATCTGTTCTCGAGTTTTTTTTCCTGCTCTGAAGTCAGGATGGAAGGAAACGTCATAGACACCGACAAGATCATCGAGGGTGACTTGTCCATCTCCTGTTTTATCAAGTTTCTGAAAAGCGAGTCCCACCAAACGTTTTCTGGAATCATTTAAGTCTCCCCTTAAAGCTCTTAAAAACTCATCATAACTGACCTTGCCATCTAAATTTCTATCAAAATACCTGAAAAGTCTTTCATAGTCCAAAGGACTTAACTGGTGCCCATTTTCTCTAAGTCCCCATTCAAATTCATTCTTGTCTAAAGCCCCTCCTCTGTTATTATCAATTCTTCTAAATACTATTCCAAGTCCTCTGATTCCATGAGCTCCTCTTCTCAACAGCTCTTTTTTTACTTTGTCTACAACTGCGTAAGGGACTTCTCTACTTGAGTTGAACTGGTTGTTATCAACGGCGCTTCTTGAGGCAAATAGAGGAGTGAGTTCTTCGTATATGAGCCTTCCACTGCCTGAAGTGTTGTACTTGTTGAATAAAGCGTTTATTTCAGTGTCGTTGAAGACGCAGCCTAGTCTTTCAAGAGCTGATTTGAACTCGTTTAGACTTATACCGCCTGAACAGTCAGTGTCGAAGAATCTGAAGAGACGGATCATTACTTTACCTTCGTCTTCTGTGCTTTTTGTCTTTTGACGGATTTTTTCATAGAATATGTCGTCGATTTGAGATAGTCTTTGAGGAGTCACGTAGTCTCTTCCTGAATTTATTGACCAACACCCTGAGAGAAGGTTCACGAAGTACTCGTCGTTTTCTTTTGGAATTGTAGCATTCAGTGATGAGTAGTAGCTTAGGAAACCTTCTTCGGAAAGTCTGTCACCTTGGGAGTATTTTGAGATTGATGAACGGAATTCAGCTAGGACTGTCTCGGATGTCTTTTCTCTGGTCACAACTCTTGGATGACTTCCAGCCTGAAACCTATTCAATAAATCATTGACACTAAGCAATCCAGACCTAGCAGTATCCAAATACTGAAAAGCCGCCTTGACCGCGCTGAGTCTTCTATCAGACATATCAGACTGAAGCGCCTGAAGAAACTCAGCAACAGAAATTTGACCATCGTTATTTTTATCATAATAACGAAAGAGTTCCGACTGTTCCTGAGTCGAAATGAAGAGTCCGACTTTACTTAAAAAGTTTTCGAACTCATAACGGTTCAAACTTCCAGAGTTGTCCTTGTCACATTCCTAAATTTTAAATACGTTGAAGATTTCGAAGATTCGCTCCATTCCGTCGTATTTACGAGAAAAGAGCTGGAATCGCAGCTTGTTTTGGATTTGAGGGAGTTTGTTCTTCCAGTCCATTTTTATGGAAGGAAAATGTTGAAGCTGATTTGGATTGGGTTAAGGTTGAAGGACTGGCATGGGTGGTTTGTGGATTTTTTTAGTTTAATTAACATTGTTTCAAAGAGTTTCTGTAGAAGGTTTGTTATAAATGGAATTTTACTATTTAGTCATGGGGTTTACTTGTGATGTCTGGATTATGGACTTAGATGAGATTTTAGATCAAGATCAATGTTTTGATGATTAGATTATCGTGAAATAGGTTTTTGAGATTTTCACTGATGATGGAAACGAGGGTTAGATGGTAGTTGCTACAAGATTTACCTGTAATCTTTATGTAAAGGTGTTTGCCTTAGAAATTACAGCAGCTTATGTCACTTGAAATGTCTTGATTTCTACAGAGAGTTATAAGATTTCGATTTGAATAGTTTCAAGAATTCATCTAAAGATATTCGAGGTTTGTGAAATATTAGAGTGGCTGGAATATATATTATCAAATTAAGAAATTATTAATCAAGAATATTTTGTGCCTAATAATGTTACTCTATTTAGAATCAACTCCTTGCTGATGAGTAATATTCTGATATAAGTGATGGCTATAATAGAAGGGTCGTGAACAGTTCTAGTTCTCTCAGAGACCCATTAATATTGAGTTGTTTAACATTATCCTTGAGAGAAATATTTAAATCTTTAAGTCTTTTTGCTGGTTATAGAGAAAGTGTTTTGTGAAGGATAAGTCATAAGTTCGAAAGGAACTCACATGATTTGTGGTAAGTTCTTAACATCTTGATTTCGCATAAACATCTTTGATCCCATCAAGTATTTAAAACGCAGGATATGCAGTAATAGTGCCAAAATAACCTAATAGTTTATTCGAGATTTTAGCTTGAAATCCTAAATATTGTATTCAAATTCAGAATTCAGAGATTTTTTCTCCAAAAATCAATGTGTCTGGTTCTCCTGTTTCTTTAATAGAAGCATCTGCAGTGTGAATGCAGGTGGATCTACCATTGTATATTGAGGTCATTAGGAAATTTGGAAGACTATAGCTTAAAAAATAAGCTAAACTCATCTTAAACTACTCTGGAATAATATTTAATTGAGAATGGAAGCTGATGCTATGTTTGATTGTTCGCTATCCAAGACAATTTTATTTTCTGGTAAATAAATATAAAGTAGTAATTCGAAATTTCTATAACTCTGATTTAATTCAAAATAGCAATCTCTTATATTCACCTTAAAATAAGGATCATCAATTTGCTAAATCATGCATTGATTAATTAGAGAGTTGAAAAGATATTCCTTAAATTAAATCTATTCAATATTTGACTTCCACTAAATATCTAGTTTACAATCAACTTAATAGTTGCTTAATGCAATTTAGGATTAATAAGATGATGTGCCTGCTTAATTTGATAACAATAAATATACAATTTTTAATGTCGAGTAGAATCCAAGACGATTCGAATCATTTTTAAACCGATTTATGTACCGAAACAACAGCCCTGACTTTCAATCATAAAGGTTATTGTAGTAGAACTGGAAGAAGAGCCTCAACTTAATAATCACTAAAATTATCCGAAATTTTGCTTATAATAAATTTTTTTGTTAAAGTTTCTTCCTTAAAGCACTCAGTAGACCTTCTAGTAAAGGAAAACTTCATCTCATGCTCTTTCGAGCTAAAATATTTCATGGTCTTCGAACGATAATTTTCTAGTCCTAAGCAATAAATAAAAATTCAACATAAAAAATTGATCCAAAAAGTCTTACTCCAATTAAACAGTTACTCACTCAGGAAGCTTGGAAACCAATACGAACCAAGTTGATTATATTTTTAAATTAATTATATAAATAAATAGATTTTTATGTGTATTAATAAATGCTTTTAATATAAGTGTTGATCAATAATTGAATCTAATTTTTTTCAAAAAGTTATAAAATATTACAAATTACTCCCATAATTTTTAGAAGCCCATAGTTCTCAAAAAAAAATATATAAAGAAAATATAAGGTTATTCACAATAATTCAAAATGGATGAGTTTCGTATTCCTAATTCTATCGACCCTCTAGAACCAAATAACTTCAAAGAAAAATTAAAATTTCGAAAGCTTTTAAGTCTTCAAACCACCCTAAACTCCTCTCATTCATTAAAAATAGATACAGAAAAAACAGATCTTGATACAATTTCAAGAAAAGAATCAAACTCAGCGAGAATATCAACTGAAATATCTTCAAGATACGATTTTGATTTAATCAGAAGCAGAAAAGATTCAAGAATTTCACATCGTTCAAGATTCTTGATCCCATCATCTTCAATTATTTTAAAATCTTTTAAAGTCCAAATGATTCTCTTATCATGCTACTCTGTAATAGTTTCTCTCTACTACCTCGCATTCTTTGACATCAGTTCAACTCTTCATACCACTGATGATGTGGTCACAGCTTTCTTTTGCCTAGAACTACTTTCAAAGTTTTTCCAAGAAAAAGTAACAAAAACTGGAAAGCACCTCATACTTCAAAAAGAAATCATTAAAAATTACTTAAAATCTGATTTTTTTATTGATTTTATTGCTTTATTTCCCTTTGGGTTATTCGTAGATCCTTATTATGAATATCTGGCCCGTTTGACGAGAGTAAGAAATATGAAAGGATTTTTCAGGATAATCAACATGAATAAATGGGCAGGTAGAATCTCTTTGTTTATTCATGGAGGAGAGTCTTATTCGAAAAGCAGTTTCAGCTGTATCTCAAATACCTGACAAGCATTTTCAAGAAAATCATTCTTATGGCTTTCGTGACTTATCTCTTGGCTTGTCTTTGGTTCTTTTATATTAGAAAAGTTTATGAATATAATCCAAACAATGAATCTTTTTTTCAGCTCAAACATTTGAACCAGCAGTCAAAGACTGATATTTTCATTAAATGCTGGTATTTCATGTTTACTACACTTGCTACTGTTGGGTATGGGGATATTGTTGCTAGAAATAAGTATGAAATGGGGTTGTTGACTTTTGTAGTCATTTTGGGAACTGCTTGGTTTTCCTATATATTGGCTAGTTCGATACAAAAAATAAATAAAATCAATGATTTAAATAATGTTTCTTCAAAAAGACTCGAACTGTTTTTGTGGCTTTCATCTATTGAGAAAAATTCAGGAAAGCTTTCTCCTTGTTTGAAAAAGAGAATCATTACTCATTTTAACTATAGCTGGAAGCACGATAGGATAGGGTCTTTCGATCATTTATCATATAGCACTACAATCGATATTTCTACTACTAATGATCGTTTCTTTAATCTACTTCCTCTAAATATTAAAAATCAGCTACTAGAAATCTTCGTATCAGACTTCATTTATTCATTCATCCGATTTTTTCGATATTTCGGTGAAGAAAAATACAAAATCACTTTATTTTTTCAGCCAAGATTTTTTTCAAAGGGCGAATTCCTTCTCGAATTCAATAAAAACCCAAACGAAATAATTTTCGTAAGAAACGGGATCATTTCAATAGGAATAATCGAAGGAGGACAATCAAAACTCCAAGACGAAAAAAACTGGATTGAATTGACCTGGTTTTCAAATCCCTTCATTGTAGGAGAATACGCAGCTCTTAAACACCTCAGGTCTTTTCTGGCCTTTCGAGCGAAAAGTGACATTCAAGGCTACTCTTTAAGTACCAAATTATTTCTGAAGTTTATCAAAAGGCATAAAATTCAACTTGAGCATTATTTAAATGAAGTAGAGCAAAACTATATGCCTCTTATAGTAGAGTCAAAATATATTTTAAACATTGAGCTTAGTTCTAGTCAATTTCTAAAAAAATTTTTGATTCCTTCCAAAAATAGTAGTTATATTTATAAAGGACTTCTTAGAACAAATGTTATTTTTTCTGTTCTTCAGAAAAATAAAAAAGATTTAACTGAGGATTTTTTTGAGTCTCAAAAGAAAATTCAAGAATTTCTTGAAAGAAGAGAAAAACTTTTAAAAAAAATTCGAAAAAAATCGTTGATTTGTCTTAGTAGGGTTAATAAAATGATGCCTCACTAAAGCTTAAGAAGATATTTTTAAATCCTTTCCATTTAACCAATAATAAATCCTTTTAATCTTAAATAACACTGAAAAGTTTTTTCCGACATTTTATTTTCATTCGACCCTTAAGTCAATATATATCCTCAAATAACCCTCAATATAAATCATATAAATAATGTCATCTAACTGTTTAATTAGTGTATTTTCCTGTTGCTCAAGAAAAAAACGTGAAATCGCTCCACTCGACATAACAAGCGTGGCAGGTCACCTGCAGTCCACAGGAACTCAAACACATCCTGAAACCGGAAGTCCTTTGCCATCTCTACGTCTTTCAGACCGTGTTTCTCACAAGCCGACGATAATGGTCAGAAGTGGAAACAGTTTCCAAAGTCAAAGTTCTGACGATTTTTCAAAGCTCAGCATAAAAAATTCCCCAATTTTTCCTAACCGCGATCAGTCAAACTTCTTCTTGATTAAAGAAAAAGGATATAAAGACTGGAATTTAAACTCTTTCACTCATAGAAAATCTTTACCGAAGCTGAACCCGGCGACTCCGGGTCGAGGACTTGCTTGTCGACTACCAGAAATAAAGAGAAAAGATTCTTTAAGAGTTGGTGAAATAGAAGAAATCGAAAATGAATAAAAGTTTAAATTTTATTAGTTTTCAATGTTTAATCAAAAAGTATGATAATAAAAGCTTTATAATTAAAGTTATGAGATTATCTGAAATTGGTGGTAAAAATTCTCTTGATTCACCTCAGCAGCCTCGAAAACGTATTTTTAGTACTGAACTTCAAGAAAAAACTGAAAATCACATTGATTTGACTTTAATCAATGAGCCGAATAGCTTTCATGTGGCATTTGGAAGAAAAATTAAACGTAGGCAAAATATAACAAATCCTGAAGAAATTTTTCAGTTTTTACAGAGAAAAGAAACGATTCATAAGGAATTGATTGAAAGACATCTTAAGATAACGATTTGTCCTGAGAATAGGTATTTAAAGTGTTTTAAGAAATTTACAAGTGTTTTGGTTTGGTATTCTGTGATTATTTCTTTAAGCTACCTGGCTTATAATGATGACATTAGTGATCATACCATAATTGATGATTTTATTTGGGGATTTTTTTTGATTGAGTTTATTCTCGAGCATTTTACATGTTATTACAACATCAAGAAGGAAAAAGTTGCGAATATTCCTTTGATTTTCAGACATTATGTAAAAAAGACCTTTTTCATAGACCTTATTTCACTTTTGCCACTAAGATGGTTTGGACATCCTTTTAGTGAATACATGCTAAGGACTCTGAGAATATTTAAAATGAAAGATATCACTAAACTATTTGATATCAACATGATTTCAAATTACATTTCAAGACTTTTTTATGTTCCAGGATCATTTTCTGATAAACGACTGAAACATAAGTTAAATCTTATATTCGATATTCTTATCATAGCAGTGAAAATGTTATTAGGGACTTATTTTTTTGCTTGCACCTGGTATTCATTTTCGAATATGATCCAGAGAAAAGACTACGAAAAAATCGATTTCTATAAAAAGTTTGATATTGAGCGTAAGTCAAAAGGAAGTAAGCTAATGATAACCTGGTACTTTATTTTTACGACTGTCGCGACTGTTGGATATGGAGACTTTTCCGCTGTCAACAAATACGAAATGGGTTATGCCATTCTGCTAGTTCTTATTGGGTCTACTTGGTTTGCTTTCTTGATGGGGAAATCAGTGAAAATTATCGAATCGTTAAGTGATTTGAATGGGTTGAGGGACATTAGAGACAGCTTAAGCATATGGATATCAAATATTGATGAGAACTATTCACATTTACCTTATAAATTAAAACAAAAAATTATTTTGCACTACTTAAACCATTGGCAAAATGATAGACTTCAAGCATTGAGATATATTGTTTATAAAAACGGACTTGAAGATAGCTATATTTACAAACCTTACTTCAATGAAATGCCAGAAAAACTTAAAAGGAGTTTAGTGGATTATTTTTACTGTGAAATTTATTATCAGTTCATTCATTTTTTTAAGTATTTCGATAAAATTAAGTATGAACTTACACTTCATCTACACCCTAGAGTTTTCACTCCTGGGTCGTTCATTTTGAAATTCAATAAGATTCCTCATGAAATCTATTTTATAGATTATGGTTCTTTTTCTATTGGCGTGAATAAGAAAGAGGATTGGAAAGAACTCAGTGTTGTCACCAAGAAATTTTTAATCGGTGATTATTTTATACTCACTGGAATCAAATCATTTGTAGGCTTCAGAGCAAATAGCACAGTTCGAGGATTCGGTCTTCCAGCTCATATCTTAAAAAGATACATAAAAGATTACAACATAGACTGTAAAGACTTCATAGAATTCGTCAAATCTGGATACAACTCACTTCTCGATGACTCAACCAGCATTTTAAGTAATACAGAATTCAAAAGAACTTCGATTTCCCTGATAAATTCCCCTCCCAAGTGTTCCTGGAGACGATTACGAGCAAGTTTAACTTTCGAAGACATCCCCAAACCCGAAACCTCAGTTTTATCTCAGGCAGATTTAGTAACTGAAGGTCTAACCCGTTTAAAGACCCAGAGATCAAAGTTAATAAAAACAATCCGAAGTCGTTTAACCAACCTTCTACTATCTCGTCTAACTCCTTAACTAACTAATTGAAAATCCAGATTATTACCTTGTAGTTACCTATTTAAGGGAAAGCCTTCTTGGTCATGATATTATAGAAGTCCTCAGCACTGACCTGTCCGTCTCCATCAGAGTCGGCTCTCTCAATCATTTCCATTAATTCCTCATCAGTCATAGTTTCTCCGAGTTCCTTCGCAACTCTTCTCAAGTTCTTGATAGTGATATATCCAGTCTTATCATCATCAAATAGTCTAAACACCTTATTGATATCTTCCTTCGTGTCCTTGTCACTCATTCTGGCAGTCATCATATCCAAGAACTCATCAAAGTCAATAGCACCTGAGCCGTCTTTATCCAAATCACTGATCATCTGATAGATTGTCTGATTTTTTGCTTCAAATCCAAGTGATTGCATTGCGGACTTCAATTCAGCTGGGTCAATCGTTCCTGAACCGTCTGAGTCGAATAAGTCAAAAGCTTCCTTGATTTCTTCAATTTCGTCCTCTGTAAGGCCGGGTCTTTCGTATTGCTTAGGGTTGAATGCCTTGGGTTGACTCACTGCTGGAGCTGCGGGTGCTGCGCCTCTTTTTGCCATTTATATATTGTGGTCCATATTTAATTTGAAGTTTAAATTTTGACTGGATTTAGAAGGAAAGTCGATTATTTTTAGGGAATCATGAAGAGATTTTTATTATATTGATTAATGAACGTTGGATGGATCGGCACTGGCATCATGGGAAGGGCTATGGCGGAACATCTTGTTAAAGCTGGGTATTCTTTAACTGTTTATAACAGAAGTCTTGTGAAAGCGGAAAGTTTGCAGAAACTTGGATGTAGGTTTGCGAGTGTTTCGGAGATTGCTGCTACGAGTGATATAGTGTTCACCATGGTCGGGTACCCAAGAGACGTGGAAGAAGTGATCCTAGGGCCAGAAGGAATTTTAGCAAATGCTCGTCCAGGGACATTAATCGTCGACCACACGACGTCCTCACCAAGTTTAGCCCATCGAATCTACACCAAAAGCCTTGAAAAAGGTCTTCAAGCCTTAGACGCTCCAGTCTCAGGAGGAGAAATCGGAGCTCTTCAAGGTAAATTAGCAATCATGGTAGGAGGAGAGGTCCAGGCCTTTGAAAGAGCGAAGCCTTTAATGGAAAAATACGGGCTCAACATTCAGCTGATGGGATCTTCTGGAGCTGGGCAGCATACGAAAATGACTAATCAAATCGTCATTGCTGGAAATGTCATTGGATTGGTCGAAGGACTTACTTATGCTGTCAAGGCTGGACTTAATGCTAATCAGGTTATTGACTTGATATCTAAAGGAGCTGCGGACTCTTTTCAGTTAAGAGTTTTAGGACCTTGTATTATGAAGGGTGACCTGGAGCCAAAATTCTACGTCGAGCACTTCGTAAAAGACATGGGTCTAGCTCTAGAAGAATGCAGTCGAATGCAAATATCTCTTCCAGGTTTATCCTTAGTAAACCAGCTTTACCTGACCTTAATGGCTCACGGAGAAGGTAAAAAAGGAACGCAAGCACTAATAAGAGCCCTTGAAAGAATGAACAACCTGAAAATATCTCCAACTTAACCAATTAAAAAATGGGATGCATTCCTTCCGTGAAGCAAAGTAAATCAGAGCTCATAAAAAAACAAACAATGCGAGTGAGTATAAAACCAGGAATGTTCACAGGTTTCAACCAAGGCCACATAAGCCAAAACTACAAAGAAGTGCGAAAAATCGGCGAAGGGGCCTTCGCCCAAGTCTTCCTCTGTATTCACCACCCAACTCAGCAAAAACGTGCAATAAAAGCCATTCACAAGTCAGGTCTTCACTATGACCAGCTCGACACCGACAAGATGTTAAAAGAAATAAACGTTTTAAAGTCCTTAGACCATCCAAACATCCTCAGGTGTTACGAAATCTTCGAAGATAAAATGCATTATTACGTCGCTGTTGAGTACTGCGACGGAGGAGAACTTTTCACAAAACTAGCGAAAATGAAGATCTTTTCAGAGGAACAAGCTTCAAGAATAATGCTTCAGCTTTTGTCAGCTGTTTCTTATTGTCATGAAAGAAAAGTGATTCACCGTGATTTGAAACCTGAAAATATTTTACTTATGGAAAGTGATGAAACTTTAAGTATCAAAGTCGCTGACTTTGGAAGTTCTGTTATTTTAGATAGTAAGAAAAAACTCAGTGGGTGTTTCGGGTCTGCTTATTATATTGCTCCTGAGGTGTTACTTGGTGATTATAATGAAAAATGTGATATTTGGAGCTGTGGGATTATTATGTATATCATGCTCACTGGCAAAGCGCCTTATCGTGGACAGAACCAAAGCAACATCGTCAGGGCAATTAAGTTGAAACCTTTTCAACCAACTTCTGAGAACTGTTCAAAACTAAGCAGTGCAGCAATAGACCTGCTGAAGAAAATGTTAGATGTTGATCATGTGGTAAGAATTTCAGCAAAGCAAGCAATGACACATGACTGGATTCAACAACATCGAAAACAGTCTGTTGCGGACTTAGCGGCTTCTATTCACTCTTTAGAAGGTTTTATTTCTACTACCAAGATCAAAGACGCTGTTCACATGTTTTTGGCGAGTCAGGTGATAAATCATGAAGAATGCAGAATTTTAACTGAACAGTTCAAAGTACTTGATAAGAACTCTGATGGGAAGATCTCGAAAGAAGAACTTATTGAAAATTATTGTCAAAGTCTTGATAAAGATGAAGCTGTTCGACGTGCTGAGTATATCTTGTCACAAGTTGATGTTAATGGAAATGGCGAAATCGATTATACTGAGTTCTTGTCGGCTTGTATGAACTTTAAGAATTACTTGTCGAAAGAGACTTTGTATCGTGCTTTTCAAATGTTTGATGTCGATCGTAGTGGGTTTATTACGGTTGAAGAACTGAAAATGGTCCTTGGAGATGGAAACTCGTTTTCTGAAGATGTTTGGAAAGCTTTATTGAAACAGGTGGATACGAATGGAGATGGAGTTATTGAATTTAATGAGTTTCTTGAATTGATGATTGGGAAAAATAATTAATTTAACTTTTCGAGAAATAAAAATTTCAGAAACTTTAGAGATTTAGATATTGCATTATTCTAGATAATCCTTGAAGATTGGAAAAGAAGATTTTTCCTGATCTTTTGAGTCTCTTCGATACTTTTCGAGTCTTTACTAAATTTCCTGGTAAAATTTATAGAATAATTTCTAGACCCTCTATCATTTTCCCTTCCAGTTCTCCTTTCCTTAAGTTCACTAGGAGGTCTAAAAGTTTCAAAGTTATCATCTTTCAACACCCTTTGTTCAGATCCAGTTTTTTTCAACCTTTCTTCAATTTCCATTCTTTTCCTTTGCTCAACATCAAGGTTTAAAGTCAACTTTTTAATTTTTTCTTCTTTTTCCCTTAAAAGATTTTCCAGTTTTTCATTGACCATGGCCTGTGTTTTTAATTCTCGGTACTTCTGCTCAAAAAGATCTTTCATATGAAGTGCTTGTTCCAGTTGACTCTGCAGAATAACGACTTGATCATAACTCGGAAGAAGTTTTTTTAAAGATTCGTTTTCATCTAAAGCTTTTGATAACTTTAACTCGAGTTCTTTAAAGGCAGAAGGAGACTCAAATGCTGAGAACTTGTTTGAAAGATAATCGATTTCGAAGTCTTTTGCTTGGAGCTGAGCTCGTAATTCGCTTATTTTTATTTCCATTGAGTTAAGCTGGGCGATGTAGTATTGATTTGTTCGTCTTTGGGCTGAGGTCTCTGAATCCATTTCGCCTTTTATTGATTTAAATTTAGACGTTGAGGTTTAAAATATTTAATGAAAAGATTGGCAGGACTTAGAAGGTTTATTGAGAAGTATGGAGAAATTATGGGAAATTATATGTTTTGGGAATTGGAAGGAGGAACTTTGGAATGGGTGTTAGGTTAAATTCTTCTTCGAACTACTGGAAGTTCTATGAAATTTGATACTTTTTTCAAGGGTTTTCTTAAATTTTTCAGTTTTTTTCGTGTGTCTTCTAAAGTTTCCATCTCGGGAAGATACCTGATGAGCAGTTCAAATCCGAAGAAACTTGTCTTGTGAAGGTTTTTTTTTATTGCCCTGGCATGCTTCAATGACTTCGCCTTGACTAAAAATTCTTCACAAAAGTTAAAATCTTTGATTTTTTGGATCCTATTTAAACCTACTCATCAACTCTTCCGTGTTTTTCACATTCCAAGAGAAGTTCATGAGCCAAGCCAAGTTTCGGTACATTCGAGACAATAAAAAAGAAACTTTCTTCAGCAAGAGTATAAACTTTATCTTCACTCATAATAAAAAAGTCTAAATATAAGAGTTAATTTATTACATTAAAGAATTTTCAAGATTTTAGAAAAACAATTGAAAGGCTTTCATTTACCAAAATTGACTATTAACTCAGTTTTTTAAATGGACTGATGGTTTGACGGTGCAAAGGCGACCTTGGAGAAATCCGAGCGTTTAATGGAGCCAGGTCTTTACGGGAGAGACTTCTGGGTGTTAGTCTTTTAGTTTGAAGTTTTTCCACTTTTTCAATGGTTTCGGCTCTGTCTTCAACTTGAATGATTTCATTTTTACTTGCAGACCTAGGAAGAATAACAGGTTCAGGCATTTTCGCCCTGGTGGTAGGACTCAAGTAGTCTCTATCAACATAATGAGTTTTTTTTTCAATGATTTTAAGTCTTTCATGGGCTAATTTAGTTTCTTCTCTTTTCGCTTTTCTTTCTCTTTCTAACACCTTCTCGACCCAGATGTCTTCATGTCGAATAATCGGTTTTCTTAAAGTTTGCAAAAATCCATCATCAGCAAGTCCTTCTTCATAAAAACCATTGTTTAAGTAGTTATCTTTAATGCCTCCTTTTCCTTTCGGGCTTCCAATTTCTTCAAATTTTCTTGGATCATCATGAAAAGGATGAGATTTTCTTAAGTCTTTTACTTTGACATCTGGAAGTTTCGTGTTTAAATCATGAGTGAACTCCATTTATTAGAGTAATGAACCATCTTATAAATGGACGCGTATCTGGCCTGGCTCATTGCAGGGTCTTCTTGGTTTTTCTTGTTGCTTGGCGCTTATACGATGACCTTTGAATTGGTGCCTAAGTGGCTGGCAGATGGTTTTGGAATCACTTATACTGGAGTTTTTATGATTGGGTTGTTTTATGTGTTTTTCTTCAATGCGATCATTTCTCATTTAAGAGCAACTTTCATGGAACCTGGATATACTCCGAAGTTCCCAGTACCTTTTGATATGCCTTTGGAACTTGTTAGGTACTGTGAGTATTGTGATCAGTGGAAACCTGACAGGACACATCATTGCCGAGCTTGTAAAAAGTGTATTCATCGAATGGATCATCATTGTCCTTGGATCAATAATTGCGTTGGAGCTAGAAATCAGAAGTTTTTTTGCCTGTTTTTGTTTTATGTGTTCTGCTGTTGTTTTCAGACTCTTGTTATTATGGCTTATATTTCTTTTACTTACTTTGGGTTGAAAGATAAGTCTTTTCGTGGAGGGCTGGTTAGTTTGCTTGTTGCGGTATTCACTGGAGTCATTGCTAGTGTTTTTGTAATATTTACTGCTATTATGTTTTATGACCAGATTGAAGTGGTCGTGAATAATCAGACTGAAGTTGAAAAGATGTCTAACAAAGCTGGAAAAACTCAAAGTATTTATGTTAATTTTCAAGCTGCTTTTGGTCAAAATTGGATAAATTGGCTTAATCCACTAGTGAATTCTCCTGAGCCTGATTATAGCGAAATGTTGTTTTTGACAACGAATAATTTAAAGCAGCAGTAAACGATATAATGCTTAGAGTAAAATGTAGGGTAATTAAGGATTAGTGTGTTTATAATAATTCTTTCAATAGATCATCATTCCTAACAATCCAAATAATTCTGAATATTTTTCAAAAAATAAAAAATATTCACTATAAACCATCCTCCATTCCCTTCCTCCTTTCTTCATTCATAATTCTCTCAACATTAGATTATCCCAACTAATCCTCATAAATGGCCAGTCCTAAACCTCCACCCCAAAAGAAGAAAGACCCAAAAGAAGCCTTCAGTGCAAACACGCGTGACAAAGCTCAAGCCGCAAAAGACTATATCGAGAGAAAGTACTCAAAACTAAAAAAAAACGAGCAAACCCGTCATGAAGACTGGGAAGAATTGAAAAAAACTATGGAAGAGTTGAGCCTGTCGACCACAGAGCAAGAGCTGATTAAAACGAAGATAATGAAGCAAGAGTCAGAAATGATGAGGAAGAAACGTCAAAGAATCACTGTTTTTGACTTTGAACCCATCAAAATTATTGGAAAAGGAGCTTTTGGAGAGGTTCGCGTCGTCCGATATAAACCGAGTGGAGAGATCTTTGCTATGAAAAAATTGAATAAGACTGAAATGTTGTATAAAAATCAGGTACAACATGTTAAAGCTGAAAGAAATGTACTTGCTACTGTTGAAAATCCTTGGATTGTTGAACTCAAGTTTTCTTTTCAAGATGATAAAAATTTGTATTTGGTCATGGAATATCTGGGAGGAGGGGACTTGATGACTTTACTTATTAGGAAAAATATATTGACTGAAGCTGAAGCAAGGTTTTATATTGCTGAGTGCATCCTCTCAATCGAATCAATCCACAAAATGAACTACATCCACCGTGACATAAAACCAGACAACATCCTAATCGACAACCGAGGGCACATAAAAATTTCCGATTTTGGTCTATCAAAAATGGCTGAAATAACTCCAACCCCTGAAATTCTTGACAAGCTAGACGAAGACGCTCGACATCGTCAAAAGTTAGAACAACGAGCAGAATTCCGTCGTAACCGAAAGCTTGCTTACTCAACAGTGGGTACTCCAGACTACATCGCTCCGGAGGTATTTTCCCGAAACGGTTACAGCGAGACAGTAGACTGGTGGTCAGTGGGTGTTATTTTATACGAAATGCTTGTGGGTTACCCTCCCTTTTACGCAGAAAAACCTGCTGATATTTGTCATAAAATCCTTTCTTGGCAGAAGTACTTTTCAATCCCTCGAGATGCAAGACTCAGTGCACAGGCTTCAGACCTTATCAGAAGACTTGTCTGTGAAGCGCCGATAAGACTGGGCAGTGGAGGTGCCCAGGAGATAAAAAATCACGCGTTTTTTAATGGAGTTGACTGGAATAACCTGAGGAAAATGACCTCGCCGTATATTCCTCAACTTTCAAGTGAAGTCGATACTAGCAACTTTGACCAGTTTGAAGAAACTGAACCGTTTTACCCCCCGCAGGTAAAGAAAAGGACGAGGAAAGACCCGCAGTTCATTGGGTATACCTTTAAAAGAGATGATGAACTACAGAGAAATGCTCTCGTCGCTGCTATGGAAGAACTGGAAGAGGTCAAGTCGTCGATGAGTAAGACTGACAAGTATATCCCTGCTTCTGAAGACTTTTATAGTAGAGGATAATTAATTATTCACAAGGTAATGATTCCAGTCTTTTCCTATTGAAAGAATGTTTTCGGATTGAAGCTGGTTGCAGTGGTCTTCTAGGATTTTTAACTGGTATTTGAAATTAAGACCGGTGTGGATCTCTTGGATTGTTACACCGATACGATTTGATGATGGGTTCAGGGATTTTATTGTTTGAAGGATCTCTGAGGTTAGAGAGTTGTGCTTTGTTGATGGCTTTAGAGTTGATATTAGAATTGTTGTGTAGAACTCGTTTATTGTGGACCTGCTTCGGATTGTTTCGATGTGGGTTCCGATTAGGTTGATTTGACCCTGAACTTTCTTAATCTGAGCAAAAATCTTGACATAAGCATGAGACTCAAATACAAAGTTTCTCATAGACCGAGGTTCATTCTCCTCCGTCGGTTTTTTATAAAAAATAACAGAAGCACTTCCAGTACAATCCTGAACAATCAAGTCAATTTTCGAAGGAGTCCTTGTTTCCAAGACAAGTCGTGCAATGATTTCAACAGAATCAGTGGGTTTTCCACAAACCAAGTAAAAATCATCTTTTTCCTTTAAATTCCTGATCATTTTAAGAGTGACAGGCGGCACTTGTACCGGTTTAGAAGAATAAGAATTCATTTTCGCTAATTATGGGGTGTTAATTTAAACGATTTAGGCGGGAGCGGATGTTTGGATCAGAAGAACTTGAAAAGATTTCTCTTTTAGGTTTAAGGTCAAAAGAAGAAGAGTCCTGATATCGTTTGAGACTCGGCCTGGATAAGTAAGGGTCAGTTACGGCTTTGTACCTTTTATAACCGAATTCGAAGTGAAAGACGGCCATGACATATATTGCGAAAGCAGAGGTATTTCGGATTACTGACATTATTACTACTCTTCTATCTCACGCATATATCGGATCTTCACGTCAGGGTTTATCGAATGTGAGTGCTTCGGTGGTGATATGAATTTACCTTCTTTTTGAAAAATGAAAGCTGAGTATAGATATGTTATGTCCCACTGTTCTTCGTCAAGAACGACACCAACCAGAAACTTTTTTAACAAACCTTCATATTTTTCCTTATTTTCCACATAAAATTCATGAAAATTCTGAAGTTTGATAAGTTTCAATCCAAACTTCTCCGCAATTTCCTGAAGTTTTTTCTTAGTGATAAGATATTCAGGTACATAGTTATATTCAATCCCTTCACTTCTGTTAATCTTATCACCAATGCTATCCTCCAAATAAAACCCATATTCAAGTCCAAACTCTCCTTGACTGACCGGAAATTCACTTCTATCAAACTTAACCGAGTAATACTCATTTCCAAAAACACAATTGGAAGCAATTTTCCTCAACTTCGTGACAAGGACCTGTGCATCAGGAATAGTTCCAATAAAAACTCCTCCAGGCTTCAGATTTTTTGAAACATTTTCAAAGAACCTGCAGGCATTTTCTTCTGATTTCCAAATGTAATTCAAAGCGAACTGACAAGAGACCAGGTCATATTCTAATGAAAACTCGCGTGAAACGATTTCCTCGATGCTTGTCTCTGGGTCTGCCACGTCTCCGCATATTAATAAAGCATCGAAACGACATTTTAACTTTTGGAACCTTTCTCGGGCTTCGATGAGATTTTGCTTGCTCATGTCGACTCCTACGTAGAAGGAGATCTTTTGACGGTTGAACTTGCCGATGTCTCCTCCTTTACCGCAGCAGAGGTCTAGAACTGTGAAGCCTTGCTGGGTGTGATTTTGGAATAGAACTGATTTTACCCAGTTGTTGAACTTTCGAACACCTTCTACACGACTTGCTGCAGCTGGAATGTTTCTACGGCCTTCGTAAAAGTCTTCTTGGCGGATGTCACGGGTTATAACTTCTTCAGCTATTTTCTGATGTTTATTTCCAAAAGAACCTTGAAACTCATGGGGCCTTTTACTAGGAATCATTTATTTATACTACCTTTAGACTAATACAGATCCTTTCGCTTTTCGATGAGTTCTAACTGATGAAGTTGGGTTAAAAAATTCACTATCTTTCATCGACTTCGACTTAGTATTAGGTTTTTTCATTTTCATCACTTTTTTTGTTTTTTTTGTTTTCGCAGGACTTAATGGTTCACTTTTTTTGGAGGATTTTTGAGTTTTTACATTAACAGTCTTAACAGGAGTGATATGAAAAAGTATTTCTTGTTTAATTTTCATAATTTTTTCAAGTTTTTGATTGTTTTTCACTGAAAACTCAGAGTTAATAAATTCCATCATTTCTTGAAACTGAATCGCTTCAGTAGGTGACTGGTTGCTTCTAGTGGCTAAAGTCGTGTCATCTTCGATGTTTCTTTTGATTTTCTCTTCATCTTCTTTTCTGATGTTGAACTCTTCATAAGCTGCGCATGCTCTACGTCTGGAGTGTTTCATATATATCGTTAATTAAACATGAAAATTACCCGTCAATAGACTTTACTTCTTTTACTGTTTTGATGTAGTGCTTTATCATCTTTTCCATACCGTTCTTTAAGGTTATTGCACTTGATGGACAACCAGAACAACTTCCTCGCATTTCTAGAAGCACTTCTCCGGAAACCTCGTCGAAGTGCACAAGTCGAACGTCGCCGCCGTCGTCTCTGAGGAAGGGACGGATACGTAGGTCGATTATTTCTTTTAGTAATGCTAGATCGGCTGAGTCGGTTTCGAGAATCACTGTGTCTTGGCTTGGCTCAACTTCGTAGATTTCGTCGCCTGAAGATAAGTGACTCATTAATACTTCAAATACCAAAGGTTTGATAATGCTCCAGTCCAAATTATCAACTTTCCCAATAGAAACATAATCCTTCGAGAAAAAAACTCTAGTAATCCCTTCAATCTGGAACAACCTCTGAGCAAGAGGGTATTTCTGAGCGCTTCTAGGTGCAGGGAAGTCTAAAGTCCCTTCTTTCAGAAGAGGAACTCCTGGAAAGAATTGCAAAAACAAAGGATTCGGAGTAGTTTGAGTCCTTATGAAGATCCTCCTAAAGATAGAGTAAAACATATAAATATGAACTTAAGTCGAAACGAAAACCTCAAAAAGTTTTTCAAACAAGAAATCAGCGTCAACGTGGAAGAATTGATAGAAAAAAAAAACCAAAAAAGCGAAAGTTTTGAAATTCTTAATATTGTTCAAGAATTCCCACTTTATATAAAATATCAAGACTATCACCAAGTCTCTAAAAAATTCCAAATTCATAAATTCTCGAAGTTTGCCATGCACTCCTTTACAAGCCTTGTGAAAACAGTGAGCCCTATCTGGCTTCCGATTGAAACATTGAAATACGAGTCAAGATTCAATCAAAAATATTTAGAAAACATAGATAAACTTAAAAAAACTATTGTTGCTTGGAGGAAAATCCGTGGTGATGGAAATTGTTATTATAGGTCTGTACTAGTTGGGTATTTATTGAAAATTTATCATTATTCCTCTGATCCTGAATATATTGAAAGATTTCTTGAAAAGTTGAATGGTCTAAGAGAACCTTACCAAAAGTTTCTAGAGAAGTTAAATAATCCAAAAGAACAATACCAAAAAATCGACTTTGTTAATGATTTAGTTCAAAAATTAAAGAGTTTTAATGAATTTTCAATGGAAAATATTGGTAGGGATTTTTCTGAGGAAAGTATTGGTAGAGAAAATTCAGAGGAAAGTTTTAATAGAGAAACTTCTGAAGAAATGTTAAAAGTTGAGAAATATAGGAAAATTGAGGCTTTTTTGCAGGATCAGCATTTTGATCGCTGTCTTATTGAAACTGGTCGTTTATTATCTCTGCTTCAAATAGAAAAATCAAGAGAACAGCTTCTTCATTTTGCAGATGAGTCTTTATTTGCTGAACTAGCTAAAAACATCTCTACTTGGGGAAATGAGGCTGAAACTTTTGAACTGCTTTTACTTCCTTATTCTTTAGGTATAAGAGTTAAACAAATGAATCTGTATGAAATAGGAATTGCTGAAAATGATTTTCCGTATTTAGAGGAGACTACGGAGACTGATATTACTATAACAATTATATCAAAGACTAAAGGTCATTATGACCTGCTGCTTTCAACTTCTGAGATGGAGAAACAAGACTATATCGTGAATGAAGGAATATTTTTAATCCCGTAATTAGCTAATAATGGAAAGTGTGAAAGAAATAGCTAAAATCCTCCAAGCAAATTACTTGAAAAACACGAGCTCCAGGACGAAACTAATCGATTTATTCATACTTTTCAACCTGGTCCTTACCTTCGTGCAGTACGTTTACATGAAACTCGCTGGAAACTTTCCCTACAACGCGTTTTTGGCTGGCTTTTTCTGCACCTTAGGAACTGCGACATTGACATCGTGTCTAAGAATGAGTGTAGAGTCGAAAAAGGCAGAAAAATCAGAAGAGAAGGCTTTTATTGAGTACATGGCTCTTTGTTTGCTCTTGTACTTAGTGGTCTTTAATTATTTAGGATAAGAGAAGGGCTAACTAGTTATCTAAATTCGGTGTCCTAAACCGTAATACCGCAGGCCTTGAGGATTCTCTATCATTTTAGCGTAGTCTGTCGATTTCACGTGCTCTGGCACTGGGGTTGGGTCTTCAGCCCAAGGGTGCTTGTAGTGGCCTGCGTATCTGTAGTATTCGATGAACTCTTGCTTTTTTTTCTGGGATTGCTCTCGAGATACTGACCATGAAACTAGCTCAACAACTACTGTATACCCCATGGCAAGGTAAAAGATATTTTTGTTTCGAGCAGGAAGACCTTCTAAGAACTTCATCCAATAATTATAAAATATGGGAACAACAAACAGAAGCCTAGTGAAGGACAGTTACCAAACCTCCATAAAAAATTCCTAAAATACTTATCAAAATAAAACCCTTCAAATATTTCCAGGTTTTCTCGAAATTTTAGAACCACCTGAAAATATTAACTGAAAAGTTTTCACCTTCTCAATTAAATAAAAAATTCAGACAAAGTCCTAATCTTTCAGAACCCGGGTTCGAGTCATCGATTCGATTTCAAAACTAAAAATGTCCCTTCGTATTCCACAGTTTATTTTAAATTCCCACCATTTACTTAATCAAAGAATTTAAATATAAACCTCTAGCAAAATGCAAGAAGCTCAGCCACCATCTCCAGGTTTTCCGAACCAGTCGCCTTTAAGTTCGAAGCAATCGAAGCGTGGTTGTAATTGCAAAAATTCTAGATGCCTTAAATTATACTGTGAATGTTTTTCTCTTGGCGAATACTGCAACAACTGCAACTGCGTCAATTGTCACAACAACTCGTCTTGTGAAGTAACTTTAAATTAGAATTCAAGAAAAGAAGCCATTCAGGGAGTACTCGAAAGGAACCCTCAGGCCTTCAGACCTAAGATTTCTCCTTATTCGCCCATGAACTATTCAAAAGATCTTGGAAGACATGCCAAAGGATGTGCTTGCAAACGCACCGGGTGCTTGAAAAAGTATTGCGAGTGTTATCAAGCAGGCATTTCTTGCTCAGACAACTGCAAATGCATGGAATGGTAATTTTTAGGTAGCAAAAATGATTTGAAATGTGATGAAAGATACTCTGAACTACCTGTTAAAAGGATAATTTTTAAACCAGAAGCAAGTTTGCCCAATTTGGAAGTGGTCAAAGGCTTCGTAGATAATGTTTTAAGGGGGTCGATAGTTAAGGTGAAAAAGGAAGAAGATATTGAGTGTAGTTTGATGTGTGAGGAAGAAACCTTGGCAAGTGAAGGAAATTCGAACCCTGGAATCGATTCACCTCATAAGAAAGTCTACACTTTTTCAAGTGATTATAAAAGGGTTGAGAGCTTGATATATGAAAATTTAATTGCTGCCTTGCAAAAGACTTCTGATTAAACTCAATGAGTTTAGATTAGTTTAACGATAATAAATGTCAATCGCTAGTGAAAACTATTTGAGTATTTTGTCTGTTAGAATGAAAGAAAAAGAGTCGATTAAAGCTATTTTTGAGAGTTATCGGCAGGAAAGTGACATTTTTGTAAGTTTGTGTCTGGATAGCAGTGTTTCTAGTAGGAGAAATGTGGTAAATGATAAAGATGATAAGAAGTGCTTGATTTGTAGAGTATTTTAAGTTAAAAAGTTAAGTAGTGTAGAGATTCTTAAATTTTATCAAAATGGTTAGAATTTGTGTTTAAAGATTAATTTTGGTTTGTCGTTGGGACAAGCGCATATTGATTCTCTTTATACTTCTAAACCTCATTAGTTTACTTCATAAAATTTCTAAATATTATTAACTTGCATGACAGCTATAAAATTTCTGTCTACTAATCAACTAATAAAAGCTTTTTCCATAAGCCGATTATTTTTATGATTTTCTTTTTAACAACTATTTTTCAAAAAGTAGAGCGTTAAGCATAAAATTAAATATAAATACTTCAACAACCATAAATAATTAAAAAAAATATTAATTTATACAAAACCCAAATTCCTTATAGAAATCTTAACATTTTTATCATTTTCTTTGAAAAATTCATTCTTCAAATCAACAGGTCTTATTAGTATCTAAACAGTTATCAAATGTAAAATGATGTAGTCTATTAAAATGGACTCAAAGTTGCAGAACCTCAAAAAAATCCTGGAAAAACCACAAGAGTCTCGTGACGCTATCGATTTGAAGCTGATAGCATCTTATATCTCTAAGGTCAAATTTTTCGAATCACTAAAAGATCAAAGGTTAATCTTTAAAGAGTGTTGCACTTATATTAAATACGAATTTGTGCAAGGAAATAGCTATGTATTCAAAGCAGGTGATGTCGGAGACAAGTTTTATATTTTGTTGAAAGGAGAAGCTGGGGTAATTATTACTATTAAAGAAAACAACTCATTCATCCCAAAAGAAGTGCTTGTCTACAGAGACGGCGGGAGTTTCGGAGAACTAGCCTTGACAGAGAATAAACCTCGAGCAGCTTCTATTTTCGCAAAGGTAGACTGTCACTTCGCAATCCTAGACAAGTTAAATTACAATCGAATCCTATCCTCGATCCTAATCAAGAAGCGAAACGATTTAATTGAATTTTTACAGTCCCAAGCAATGTTCAAAAACCTAACAAAAGGTTCCCTTCTAAAACTTTCCTATTGCTTCGAAGAGAAGTCATTAAAAAAAGATCAAGTTTTATTCAGAGAATGCGAAAAAAATGATTTTCTTTTTTTGATAAGAGAAGGTGAAATAAAGCTTTCTCAAAACTTAAAAATTCAAATGATTGACTCAAGTGAACCTGTGACAAAAGCAACCATTTGTCTTAAGAAGTTTGTAGTGAAAAAGGTTGATATTGGAATACTTGGCGTTGGAGAGATGATTGGATTAAGTGACTTGGATAAATCAGCATATTCGGCTTCTTGCATATGTTTCAGCCCGAATGCCAAAGTCCTCGCGATTAGTCTTTTTGACTTCAAGAGAAGAATCAATAATCAAGACTCTCTTAAAGTGATTACTGATGGAACGAAATTAAGGAAGTTAATTCATGATGATAGTATAAAAAGTGCCACAAAAATCATCAAAGATCGGGTACAGTCTCCTTATAAAAGAATTTTGTTAAGCGAAACTTTAACACCTGGGTCAGTTGAAGAACTAAAAATGCAAAATTACTTGAAATTCACTTCAATTAGTCCTAAAAAAGACTCGGAAGATTCAGATGCTAGTGAAAATACAACACCTTATTGTAGCTTTGACTTGAGGAATCAATCGAAACCTGCACGTAGAATGTTTGAAGAAATAAAAATCAAAGGACCTTTTCAATTCAGATCAGCCAGGCCAATGAGTTCAAAACACAGTACTTTAGATAGTGTTTCGCAGAAAATTACAAGACTAAGGAAAAATCAAATAAGACTCTCTAAAAATTCAGACACTTGTAAAAATTCGATTAGTTATGCTTCAAGAGATGAAAAAAATAACCTATCTTTGAATTCTTCGAATATGGAAAGTCTTATCAAAAAAATTAAACCATTTGGAAGGAACCGAATCACTTATAGTAATATTAAAGAAAAGGAAGTTGTCAATTTTCATACATCTAGTAAAAAGAATTTAAATGTTAGGCCGAATACTCCGAAAAACTGGAGCTTTAGAATTGAATCGAAGGGAAGTCGAAGGCCGGTTTCTAATTATGTAAGAAACAAAATTACTTAATTTAATTAACTTAAAATTATTGGAATGGGTTTTGATTATAATTAAATATGTTACCTGGAAAACGTATCCGAGAAGATACTCCTAAAATTATTCAAGGCCCTTATAAAATCTTTACTAAAACGGGGAAATATGTAATACTTGTTTCAAGACTACCAGAAAACATCGAAATACCTACACATCCACAGTGTGTCATTTTTAACCCTAGGATCAGAAATCATGATGCAGGATTCTGCTTCATCACTTCCTCCAGTCTGAATGATCATAATGATATTAAATCTAAGTTAATAAGGATTCAAGACATCAAAATTATCGAAAATATTCCAACTAAAGAAAACATTAAAAAAAATATTGAAAAGTCTTTAATAGATATTCAAAATCATTTCAAGCAAATTATTTTAAAGATGTTTAAAGTATCAAAAAAGATTAGGCCAAGATATCTAGCTTCAAATGAGGTCTTATTAGAATTATCTAATATTTGTGATGACCTGAAAACATTCTGTGAAAATATTCTAATCCAACACTCTAAAGAAATTATCAAAGTCTTTGGTAGTTTCTGTAGTAAAGAGAAAATAGATGAGGATCTAACTCGAGAGCAGTTTGCAATCCATTTGCTCATTGCGACATCTTGCTTCCTTCAAAAAAAGCTGCAGCCTGATAGCATTTGTCAAAAAAAATTTTTCCTTACATCCTTTCATATTGATGATTTGTTTACATTTTTTGAAACATTTTCAGCTGAAAAGAAAATTTACATAATCGATGTATTTTATCAAATTGCTTATTTATCAAAACAGTTTATTGAGGAAGAATCAGTTTATCAAAGTATTTTCAATTTAAATACTGTTGATAATTCATTAACTTTAACTTCTGATATGAAACCTCTTGGAAATACTTTAAAACAAATTTTAAATATAATCGGCTCGAAGTACTTTTCGAAACTTAAACCATCTAAGTATTTAAAAATAGTTGAAAAGTTTATTTGCTCTGTCCATGTAGTTAAAATGCCTGATTCATTAATTGGTTTGACCTTGATGAATTCTTCTGTATTAGTGAACAGTAAGTGCTTGGTTGACCATGAAAACTTACAAAAAAAGGGTAGATTTCCTGTTTGCGATGCTTTTATTATAATTACATGCGTGCATGAATTTGGACACTTTGTTCAGCGAGTTGAATTCAAAAAAAAATATGAATGGTTTTCACACGATTCACCTGCTGATATTATACAAAGTTTTTCAGAAAAGAGAGAAATATTCAGTGATTCAAAAAGTCAAAAAACCGCAAATTCAGATGTAAAGGAAAATTTTTTATACCAAAATTCTTCAAGTCGCTCTAAAAGACACTCAAATTCCTTAAAAAGTCACTCAAAGAGTCCTAAAAATCTTTCGAAAAGACTCTCAAGTTCTCAGAAAAGTTTCAAAAGTTCTAAGAAAAATTTATCCAGTCCTCAATCAAGTCCTCATTCTATAAGTTTTTCTAATTCTAAGAAAAGTTTATTAAGTTCTCAGAAAAGGCTTTCTGATTTACCGAAAAATGAATCAGGCTTAGTCAAAAGTATTTCAAGCCAATTAAGAACCTACCCAAGTAATCCACCTGATATTATAAGCTTTAGATCTAAAAATGAAGATTCTCGTAATCATAGAAGTTTATCAAAAAGTTCAAAAAAAGGTTCAGATAGTCTTTCATTTGAAAAGTCAAAAGAAGTCTCTCTTACACATAGACACCGATCAAGAAATTCAAGAAAAAGTTCAGAAAAAGCATTTTCTGATGATTTTCAAGAAGTTTCTTCTCAACAAAGACGTTTACCAAGAATAATTAAAAAAAGTAAAGTAAGGCCTTCATCTAAAGATTCAATCAATCCTAGAATTAAAAAATGTGAAAGTTTACAAGATTTAGAACCATCTTTGAACGAAGGAGGAGGACAGCTCATAACAGCAATATTCGGATATGAACCCGATATTTTGAACTATTATGATTCAATTTTTATTACCAATCCAAAAAACTGGGAACTTAGTGAAAGTGATTTTCGTGAAGAATTTCAAAAGCAAGCATCAAGACCAAATCCGAAAAGATTTAAAAAGTACTTCCCAGTACGCTGCAAACAAGTTGAGTCAATTTTTTCAGTGCGTTTGGGTATTTGTCTTAGTTCGAGAAGATTTTAGTTTAATCTTAGAGTTTAGTTATTTCGCATTTAGATTTTTACTTTATATTATTTACTTTTAGAGATTAAACAGCATTATCTTATTAATTTAATCCTTTCAGGATTTGGAGAACTTATAAAACTAAAAAAAGTTTTATTCCCGAAGGGGATAATACAAGAAAATAATTAAATTGAAGACTTCTGGAAAAACCAATTCACTCGCAGAGTTAATATTATTGAATTTTGTTTAGAAATTTTTCTGAATCAAGTTGTCTAAAAGACAAACCTCTATAGTAAATTTTATGTATTCACATCGTAGATGTGATATACTCAAATGTTGTTATTTTAATTAAGATGCATCTTATAAGGTAGGCTCTTGAATATCAAATAGCTGAAGCTACAAAGAAATTCACTGTATTTAAAGGATGGATTTGATTGAAAGGCCTTATCAATACAGAGGTTGGTTGATTTAGAATGGTATTGTAAGTTAATGCTGGCTTTTATCGTACTGAAATCATTTCGCCGCTAAAACGCCTAACTATTGATTTTACTACTCTAAACCTCTGTTTTCTGCTCAATTCATTTTCAAGGTGTTTAATTTTCAGAAAGAAGATATTAAAGAGATAATTCCATTGTAAACTCCAGAGTACTATATGCCCATCAACCTAATAAGCCATTTTGATTAATCTAAAAGTAAATATTGAAATAGGGCATAGAGTTGTCATAAGTCTTTTAAGGTATGAAAATTCTTTCAGAAAAACAATTTTAAAGTTTTTCATCTCTAAACATAAAAAATTTTCAAAGGATATTCCTTAATCCTTCTACATTGAATAAAGCCCATTTAAAAGTTAATCAGGCCAGCAAAGAAGCTATCTAAACTAATAAAATCATAAGCTCCTGATTCAAATAAGTTCCACTTAATTTCGATTTTACCAAAGAGTTCGAAATTGGTTCAAATATTTGATCAGAAGAGTTAAATAAAGTTCTTCTCAACTAAGACACTGATCAAGATACTCAACGCAAGGTTCATAGAAGGGTTATAAAGGCTTTATCTAAAGGTTCAAAAAAAATTTTCTCTAGACAGACACCTATTAAGATATATTAAAAGCACAGATGGGCTTCTTTTTGAAAATTTAGCTAATCATTGAATCAAAAGAGAAAGTTCAGCAGATATAAATGATAATTCAACTATGGTGGAAATAGGTTATTATAGAAACATTTGAAGCAAGACAAATGTCCTGAACAATTATGATGCAATTTATTAAGATTTCTAAACATTTTTGAAATTTATTTCTTGATGAATTTCAACAAGCATCAAGAAAATATTCGAAAAGTTTTACATGTACTTTCAAGTAAAAAACATAAATAAACATATTAAGTGTATTTTGGTATTTGTTTTATTTCGAGGAGATTTAATGATATAAGATTAACTCTAAACAAATGAAATATTTTATATTCGTAGTATTCGCTATTTTTTATGTATTACAAGAATAGAAAACCTTTGTAAATAAAAACTTTGAATTAATCAAGCATATGCTGTGATAATAATACAAAAACACCAGCTAGCATACATTTTATACCTTGATCTATTTTATTTGATTTAAGCATTTTCGTTGATTTGGTTTGTTAATTAAGTAGGATAAAGCACTAACTCGAATAAAGAAGATTTATTGGATAAAAGACACTTTCTTGGTGAGGCTTAATAGGGAGAAGCGACTGAATAACTTAGTGGTTTAATTAAATACTGTAAAGAATTCTAAGTAAATAAAAGTTGATTTGTGAAAAAAATTAGGTGTCAAAATGAAAAAAGAATTGTCATTCTAAAGATGAAAAATGATTATGATTAACTTGGTAGCTTCTCAATTCAATGGTAAGTGTTATAGGTAAAAGCATGTCTAGATACAATATCATTCCTATTCAATAATTAGACTTATAAAATTATAACAAAACTTTATCATATTATATTATTTTTTATTGACTTGAAATCTACGAGTCAGCGATAGCTCTAATTGAAAAAAAAAAGTTTTAGAAAGGCTTTCAAAATATTTGTTAATAAAACATCAAGATATATAGCATATGATAAAATATATAAAGCGTCTGTAGAAAACTAATATTAAATAAATTCTGAATTCTTTCTAAGACTATATAGCAAATGATAAAGGTATATAAATCTTCTCTATATAATTAATATTAAATAAAATCCCAAATTCTTTCTAAGACTTTGCATAATTCAAGTAATCTATTTCTGACATACAAATAAATATGTCATCCTCAAATGAAAAATCTGAAAGCCGATGGAATCTCTTAAAATATCTCCGAAGAAGTGAAAATTCCAATACCACTCCCACAACAAAAGACCATCATCTCAAAGAATCCACAAATCCCGAAATCCCTTCAAAATCAAATGAAGATCAACCAAATTCTCCATTAATCTCCGAGAACCCGCTTCCAAATAATGATAATCAAGCCACTTCAACAGGTAGTTTATCGAAAACAATACTTAAAACATTATTGATTAGTGGAACTATCACGGCAGCGGCATCAGCTGCGCCTTGGCTTTTAGGCTTTGGAACTGCTGGAGTAAAGGCCGGGTCATTTGCAGCTTGTATTCAATCTGGAATCGGGGACGTCACTGCTGGAAGCTTGTTTTCTATCATGACATCGTTGGGAGCCAAAGGAGTTTATCTCAAAACGCTTGTTGGAGGACTCACTGCTGCAGTAGCTGGAGGAATCGGTCCGAAAGGTGAAGGAAAGGATAAAGGAAATGATGATGCAACAGGTGAAATTGATCTTGGAGTTGGTGCAAGATTGAAGAATGAGTTTTTAGAAGAGGTGAAAAGATCGAATATTCAAAAGGAAAATGATTTTAGTTGGGTTGAAGAGTTTCGAATCAAGATGTTTTTCAATCAATTGGAAGATAAAGGAGAGAGGATGAAAAATGGATTTTTAGAGAATTCTGAGAATAGGATTTACTTTAGAACTAGTTGGTCAGATATTCTGAAAAGGGGTCAATTCCAAAGTCGAAAATGTCGAAAGGGTGATGAAGTCACTTATATTTTTGAATGAAGATAGATTAGGTTTATGAATTTCGAATATAAATAGATAGAGAATGATGGAAAGAATCGTGTAATTTAAGTTTGCATTTTATTAGGTTATTTTGTAATTAAGGGTTTAATAATATATTGTCTTTTGCATTTTTATAGATCTTTGAAAATAATTGAGAGCGAGGTAATGATGGATGCTAATTATTTTAAAATCATTTCTAATAATTATTAGTTTGAATGAATTAAATAAATTTATCAGAGGTTTTAAGTACTGTTTCTGAAGTCTTCAAGTTGATATTGGGCTGTGAAGCTTGTCTCAAAGCTATCTTATTGATTAAATCTATAAATAAACCTCTTATCCTTATGCTTAAAACTAAAGATTATCCAAGAAAAATCAGGTAAGTTATTAAAATTCATATGAAAA
This sequence comes from Stentor roeselii, assembly GCA_006503475.1. NCBI lineage: Eukaryota > Ciliophora > Heterotrichea > Heterotrichida > Stentoridae > Stentor > Stentor roeselii. The sequence goes on from RSEH01000010.1 coordinate 141,191, forward strand.
GTTAAAGTTATATTAATGGAAATCATATTTTGGTCTTTCAAACACTTATAGAAATACTGATATTTAAGTAAAAATCCAAAGCTTTATAAATAATTATTACATGCATACATATAATTACTATAAAACCATCAGTCATAGGATATATATTGATATTTTTTTAGCTTTCATCATCAATCAAGCACTTAATGTTCTCTAATACAAAAGAATTCATCAAGATCAAACCAATTAATAAATCAGGCATTTTAATTAAATTGACTGACCAAATAAACTTTTTAACTCTTTTAAATACTTGGATGCTTAAAGTTTCGAAAAGTACATCGAGCCTATAATATTTAAAGTTTGTTTTAAAGGATTTCCAAGAATTTTCAGATACAATGTAAACTTAATGAAGTATCAACAGTATATCAAGGAATACTTGATAAACTGATTTATGTAATTTTTCTCTCAGCTGAAACGTTTCAAAAATGTAAACATATCATCAATCTGATGGATTCAAGGACAAACTTTTTTGATAAATGCTATCAGGCTACAGCTTTGTTTCAACTAAGTACGATATTGCAATGAGTAATTGGTTGTCAACAGCTCTCGAGTTAAATTCTCATCTATTTTCTTGTTACTAAATCTTTCAAAGAATTTAATAAATCCTAAAAAGTTTTAGATTAAAATATTTTCACTGAAAAGTGTTCTATTTATCACAGATTTACATAATTCTAATAAACCCTAATATGTAGCTAATATCTTCTGAGCAATAAAATCTTAAACCCCGGCACCCCTAATCCCCAATAAAAGACTATTTATCATACTTCTTTGTTTATCCTTTTTCATATATCACTTAACCTCTATATCTATAGATAAGATTTAACTAATATTACTTTTAAACTTATGGTTGGTTTAAATTATTTCGATAGGACTCGAAGATAAAAAATTGTAATTTTTAATAGAAATAAACCAATTTTCCAATAATATTTGTTACTAGTTTCAGAAAGTAAGTTTTTCTTTAATACTTATAATATGAAAAAGTTTAATAAAATAATGATCCTTTTGAAAAAAATGAATCTTTACAGTAATATTAAAGTAAGAAAGTTATTAATTTCATACCTCTATCAAAAGAATTAAAAATTAAACTGAAATATTCAGAAAACTGAAGCTTTGGAAATGAATCGAAGGGCAGTATAGCTCGACTACTAATTATGTAAAAATATAATTATTTCGTTTAAGGTTAATCAATTTTATCGAAAGATTATTATAATTCTAATCTGAAAGTTAAATTGTTTTTTTTTTAAATTTTACGTGATTAGTAATTAATTAGATCCATTCATGTAAATCACGATGAAAAATATCAGTTCTAGAAATACCTCAATCAGTGAAAACATTTTTTCATGTAAACTTTAAACGAATTAACTAATAAATCACTCTATACAAGTATATTTCTTTTACTTAATCATCATCTTTTTGACCTAAACTAAATAACAAGTAATACTTAAAGATTAAACTTAAAACTATTATCAGCTTCAATGATAGAAGTCTCAGTAAGTTCCTGCTTAATAATACTTCGACTTCTCTTGACACTCGGAAGTCGAACAGCAGGTTTAGGTGTTAAATCAACTGACATAAACTCTTTACTTTTTCCAATTTCCAAGCCACTGCTAAATTTATCCAGGTTAACTCTGCCACTTTTCAAGAAATCAAGATTAAAAGTATCTCTTTCTTTCAAAGAAGAGCTTTTAACAAACTCATCTTCCAGTTCATTAATCAAAGCAGAAGGAAGGCCCTGACATTCTTTATAAGTACTGATCAGAATTCGAATTTTGCTTGAAAGTTCTTCAATTTTCATTTCAAGTTTAATGATAATGTTATTGTGAACTGTGCACTTTCCATCAATCTGCTTTTTTTCCATTCTGTTTAAATCTTTGTAAAGTTTTTCTACTTCTTGTTTTTTCTTATGTAAATTCGTTTCTGCTATTTTTAGCTTCCCGGATGAAATTTCTAAGTAGTTTTTTAAGTTCTTTATTTGAAGCTTTAAGTCTTCGTTTTGACGGTTTAGGTACTCGTGGATCTTTGAGTGGGAGTCTGATTCTTTTTTTAGTTTCAGAAATTCGGGAATGGCTGATGCGAGGTTGAAGTTTTTTGGAACATCTTCGATGTTATCGGAATACAACTGGATTCTGCATATTGGGCAAAAAAGATATTCTTGGATTAAGGAGCTACTGATACATGAACGACAAATTGTATGACCACACTTGAAAACTCTTGGATCTCGAAAAATTTCAAAACATATGGGACATTCAATACTTTGGGTTGAAAACATTAAACTACTTTATAATTCATATTTTAGATCAACTAATACATAAATGTGATCTGTTTTTATTCTCAATTGGGTACTTGAACAGATTAATCTTATACTCTTGGCAGAGGAACTTTTTTTAATTATAATAGTAAAGGAATCAGTTTTTGGTATTCAGAATGATTGCTTATAATAATCCTGATATATCAGATAAGAGACTTTAAACCTTTTGATCAATATCTCACCTTACAGACATCATAAATCCAAATCTACTCGAAAAATTCAGAAGTAGTTTTTAACAGTACCGATATATTTCATAAAATATAAAATTTTAATGCTTATAAACGAATTAATGATTTAAATCAATATCTGTTGTTGTTTCCTCTCAATTACTTCTATTATCTGTTAATAAAAAACCAAATAAATCGCACTCTTATTGAACTATATCTTTCAATTCTTATTTAATTAAAAAATCCCCAACTAATTATTTATTTTATATTCAACACCTAATCTATATTCAGTTAAAGCATTATTAACTTCTTTATATTTTCAATAATTTCCAAATAAATATGATTTTTTTCTCATTCTAGAACCTAAATCCTTTTAGTCTAAATTTTATAATTATTTAAGCTTAGTGGTCTGAAAGTCCAGACAGTATGCAATCCTTTAATTACCTTGCTACCAATTAAGCTCTTTCTTTATCTCCTAAACTTCTATAAGGTTTGCGAATATTTCATCCGCATCTCCTTCATTCTTCTTTTATCTCTTAGCCGCTTCTCTAGCTTCTTCCGCCCCTTATCACTAAATCTTGAGATATAATCCTTTATTCCAAATGATCTCGCAAAAGCAAACAAATACCAGCCATAAAGTCGGCAATTCTAAACTGATCTTAGCCTATAATCAGCTTTTCCATTATCAAATCCTAAAAATAAGGCACTGTTGAAATAATTACTGAAGCACCTCAATTAATCAATAATATTTTGGTTTTATTTTAATGGAGTTCCTTTGTTATTTATTATTAGTATGGGTACTCTTGAAATTTTCTATTAAAATACTCTTCATTAGTTAGGCTTAAACTTCTTGGTTAAGTTTTACTCTAAGAAAAAATTCTTTTTTCATATACAGCTTATGATATCAGTTATAGACTTGCATAAATTTTTGGTGAATTCATCAAATTGTTAGTTAATTTGATTAATTTTTGAGTGGGATTCATTCATTTCTGCAGGGCTGGATAGAAATTTGGGGTTAAGATGAGTTTTGAGAACTTGAGTAATTTTAAGAAATATTTAGACTTTAGAGGATTTAGTTAATATTAAGATAATGAATTTATCTCTAAGCTCTATTTCAGAGATTTAAGACTTCTGAATCTCTATATATTTGTTCAGGCTTTAAGAAATACTTTATAAAATATTTTGTTTTTGGAATCTACTGTTTGAATTAATGTCCAAATTCATGCACACATGTTAAAAAAATCCAAACATGAAATATTTATTTTTCTTTATACTGAATAATTTATCAAAGTAAATCAATTGATGAATCAGTAATATCAACAATGTTAACAGTATTATTGAACTTTTTTACAATTTATATTTGGATTCTTTAATATTGTAAAATTATTTTGTCTGGTATTACTTGAAATTTGTTCAATTTAAAATCCAAGATATTTTAAATCCAAACTAATTTTTTTATAGAAAATTTTCGGAATATTGATTCTTCATCTAAAACCTAGTTTTAAGTGAACAATCGAGCAAAATAAACAATAATATAGGTTTCTTTTTCCAATGATAAATATTGAAAATAAGAAAATAAATTATGAATTTGAAAGGATTAAGTGAAAAAATTGTAAAATTTTTCTTTTTTGAACATATCAAGAAGTTGCAATAATTAATTAATTGAAAACTACTCTTGAGTTAGATCCTTTTCATTTTCTTGTAATATATCTCAGAGAGTGAAATAATTTCTAATAGTATTGTATTAAGTGTTTTCATATAAAGGTAATATCATCACAGATTCGATAATTTAATAATCTATTATTTGAGACAAATTCTCTGATCAAATATTTTTTGCTTAAAGAACTTGAAATTTTATGAAAATCTTTGAATATCAATATTTTTGAAATTTTTTTCTTTGTTCAATATTTCCTATTATTTTAATGTCTTGAATTCTTAGTAGCTTAGTTTTTTTCAACATTTTAATCATTATGACTAGAGTATGTGATTAACGGACTTTGCATCATGATTTATGAACTTTGATTTGAATAATCCTAACAGGATGTTTTGGGGATTTGATGTTTTGAGGTAGTCTTGAACAAATAATAAGTATTTTCCACTAGTTGTTGTGTTTAATGAGTACTTTGAACAGTTTTTGAATATTTTTTCAGTTTCATCTTCCTGGCTTAACATTTTTATTTAAATTATTTTTTCAGTTAGATATATGAAGCTTTTGTTACTTTCGTAAATAAGGCAAACTAAGTACTTTGGAATTATAATAAAGCTCAAAATTCTCAAGGTATTTGCTTAATATTAATTTTATTTCTAGAGATAGGAAATTAACGATTTCTTTGGTTTTATTTTGATGAAATGATTAGATTTCTAAAAATAGTTTTATCTTTGATGAGATTATCCATATAAATATATATAAAGAACCTTTTCTATTTCATTTATTAAATAAAAAAATCTTTTTCCTAGGTCAAAAATTAAATTTTTGAAAAATGATTTTCATTATCTTAACTTATAAATCAGTATTTCAGATATTGAACTCATGAATCAGAAATTGTAATTACAAAAAATTCAATAAGCCTTGTTCAATAAGAGTAAGTCCAACACTATCATTAATTTTATAGAAGAAATATAAGTCCTTATTATATTTATAAAATTTCCTGCCACTATGCTGGGTGCAATTAAGAAATCAACTCTTTATGAAAATCATGCCAACCAACTATATACCTATGCATAAATCACTTTATGGATCATTACTCCTACACTGACCATGTAGGAAAAACATTAAGATCCAAGGATATAGATTCGATTCATATGAAACTAATCAAAACTGAGCTAAAAACAATAAAGAATCAGATATTAAAAGATACAAGAGAAATAATAGAAGCATTAACAAAATCAACTAATAATGCACTCCAAGAACTAAATTATGCAAAAAAAAAAAATAAAAAGATTTTCTGATTTAAATATCTCAAAATTTAGCAGAGAAAGAATTTCCTTCTTGATCAATGAGGTTCAATTAATTTCTCACCCAATGGAAACATATCCAATAAAAGTTATAAGAAACTTGAATGAAGAGCTCGATGAAATAAAAGGTCTATTATCGAGAAAGAATTATGAATTAGAAATCATTCATAGAGAATTCGGTTTAAATAGGGCCTTGGCTAAAGTTGATTTTGATAATAATCAAATTAATTATAAATATACTGATAATCTGGGTAAGTTATACAGCCAATCTGATATAGAAATATCTAGCCTTGAAAACACTGATCGATATGTACTGGGAATGATTCAAGATAACCTATAATTAGAATTAGATGATTCGAGATTTCCTGAAAATGAAGAAGAGAGACATAAAATTTGGAAGATTAAAGGTATATGATAAATATATTTCAATCGACTTGAAAAAGACAAGCTTCAGTTATAATTCCAGAAGAAGAAATTGATCTTTTAACAACAGATATACGAATAAGTAGAGATGGTGAATACCTTTTGAATTGTATTGAATATTTAGGTATATTTAATCAAGATCGTATCATATAATGAAGATGGATGTAAAAGTTATCAAAGTTTGTGATATCAACTAAAGACCGTACAATTTAAAACAGCTCGTGATATATACAAAGATAGTGAAATTAATAAGGTTATTGTAATATAGATATGCGTTACAGTGATTTATAAACAAAGATTGCTATGAACAACAGATAATTAATCAAGAGTTTCATAATAAAAAATTAGAAAATTAGAGAATACCTAATCATATTAGAACAAAAAATATGATGACAATAAATAAAACCTAAAAATAACTTTCACAAGAACAATTGTTTGTCAATACTTCTCTTAATACTCATCAATCCATCAAAATATAGATTTTCTTTGATATCAATAACTAATAAATTTCTCCAAACTACAAAATTTCAAAACTGATGCCAAAATAATGTATTATAAAAATGCTTAGCATCCTTTATTTGATTGCTATCTTATCGGGAAGTTCATTCGCTAACCTAAGAGGAGATTTCAATAGCCTAGGAAAGAAAATCTCTAAAAAAATCAATTCAGTTGAAGACCAACTGAAAAAAACCAGCTCATCAGCAGCTGTGAAATTTTCATCCTTAGGAGACAAAATCTCAGACAGCACCAGAAAAATCTCCTCATCCTTGATGGAAGATTTAAACTCATTCAAATCTGATGTAAAAGAAAAATCATCAGAAATCCAGTCTATCAGTTCACATTGGGCAGAAGTTATAGACTCGAAAATAACATCTCTAGGAGAAGAAATATCAGAAAAAGTAGTTATTTTCGCATCGGAAATCGCTGAAGCTGCTGAAAAAACGGTTTCTTCTCTGAAAGACTTCGATTTCGGTGAATTCCAAAAAAATAGCGAATTTGCCTCGTTTGGAGAAGTTTTGGTGACTGGAACGCTTGTTGATGTTGGACTGAAGATTGCTTTCGCAGTGATTTCTCCTGCTGGAACTGGCTTTACAGCTTCTAGACTCTGGACTATCTGCAAATTAGTCTTCAGGGTGTTAGGGTTCCAGAAAGATGGAATCAGAAGTGATAGTTTCGCTGCGAAACTACAGAGTTTGATCCATCCTGTCGAGAAAAGGAGTCTTTTCGCGATTTTGACGGCGATAGGAATGAAAGGAGGGTTTGAAGAGGAGGCTGATTTTCTTCCTATACTGTTGAGTGTAATGATAGACTTTAATTAATAACTAGTTTTTGAAATGAGTTTTAAGTGTTTTTTATTATTAACTATTCTGATCTTCGGATTATATTAATAAGGGTTGGCTTATATAAAAAATTTCTTTCTTTAAGATTTCCAAATACTCCACTTTTAGATAAAACTATTCTAAAGAGATAAAATTGTTTTCGAATATTTAAGATATTCCAAATACTCCACTTTTAGATAAAACTATTCTAAAGAGATAAAATTGTTTTCGAATATTGATTATTTCCAGTATTGACTGCAAATTCTTCAAGTCCAAACATTCCTATTCATCAAAATTGAAATCAACTAAAACCCTCACAAACCACTTTCCTCTTAATTCCAAAAATTAATATCTTAAAGACAAAATCATAAAAATCCCTAAAATCAATCAACAAACTTCTTCTCCATATCCTCAAACCCTTCATCCTTCTTCAATTTTTCCACCTCCTGCAAAACCAATTCAGCTTTATACCAAGAAAGTCCACCAGCTCCCAAAGACAAAATAACAGGTGCCAAATTAATCCAAAACATTTTCCTATCCTTATAAGGAAAAGTCCTTCTAAACTCATACGAAAAGTAAAAAGTCAAAGCAAAGAAAAACCATTGTCGAGTCTTCAAACACTTATAACAATCCTGCATATTATCTAATAATCCAACTCAAATCAAATGGAAGTGCAGAAGTTTCTTTTACTAACCTTGCACTTTTTCCTAATCTTCAAATGCATCAGAAGCTACATAAACAGTAAAGACAAGTGGGTGGCCTGCAGGTACCCAGTAGACAAGACAGAGTTAGCATTGTTCACATCTTTATACTCGACATTCATTCTAAACCTGATCTGCCTTGTACTAAGACGAATCTTTTCACCTCCTCCAGCTTGTCGAGGTTGTCTTGTGATATTTTTTTTAATTGTTCAGTTCTTTAACATCGTCATGTGCATCGTTCTCTCAGTCCTTGCGGGTCTTACCCTTCACAAAGATGATAACTGCGTAATTTTCAATTAGGTTGAAATAGAAATGCATAAAATTGTGATTGTTGTGATCTCTGCTTTCATTTATTGGCTTGTTGTTTGCTGTGTTACTACTTTTAATGTGATTTTCAGGTAGATTGGAAGTCTCATTCTTCCACCACCTTCAATGTTTGATAATGATTTTAATGATCTTGATGTGGGACTTAGTATCTCTGTTATTGAAAGTATGAACTCGGAAATTGTAGTGGATGATATTGTCTGCTCTATTTGCCTTGAAAATATACAGATTGGAACTTCTGCGAAAGTTATACCGAATTGTTTGCATAAGTTTCATGAGGATTGCATCAAACCTTGGCTTATTAATAATGCGATATGCCCTTATTGCAGAAGAAATGTGGTACTTGATAATGCTAATAAATAGATTTTTAGAAGAATGATTTTGGGTATGAGTGTTTTAGGTGTGATTTTGAGAAGTTGTAGGAATATTGTTTAAGTATTTTCATCAGTAATCATGAGTGTTATGCGGAATACTCTTATCGAAAAGGAATTTAGATAGAGAATCATAGAAATTAAATACTTATTTTAATGATTTTTATAAATCTCAATCACGCAACATTAATTATTTCAATCAAAGATCTTCCCACTCATATCCAAATCTTAATAAATCCTAAATCCAAAATCACCTTAAATAAATCACATCTAAACCTCACACAACTTCCCAAATTCCTTAAAATACCTTATAATGGACGACACAAGTAAAAATGACTCAAGCATGATGACAGATCAAAATCCTTCAAGTTTCTTCCAGAGCCCATCCGAAGAATTTTCAAATTTCCAGACTTTAAACCATTTCGAGTGCAGTTCACCAGGAGAGCCTTATCACCTTCTCTCTAAAAAATGGTACGAAAGCTGGTTAGCCTTCTTGAAAAACAATTCCTCAAGTCCAGGAAAAATCGAAAATTCCGACCTAATCGACAAGTCCTTATCTTTAAAGTTCTTCCGTCACACATCTCGAAATTACGAATTTGCAAACATTTTGCTTAAAGATTTTCTGATGGAAGGAAAAGATTTCATCATCTGCACTTCAAAATCTTACAATTTCCTGAAAAATATCTACTCAAGTTCAGGTCCAGATATCGAAAGAAGAAGTATTGACATGGGTGAAGGTCGATTTTCAATAGAAATTCATTTAAAAGCCTTAAACCTGGTAATTTACCCAGAAATTTCTAGAAATAATCCAAACAAGTGGCTTCAGGTAAGTCATTCAGAAAAGGTTGGAAAAGTTGTGGAAATTATTCAAGGTGTTTTGAAGTCTTACTTTGAAATGACTGGACTTGACCTTAACACGATGCGTCTCTGGAAAATCGATAAAGACAGTAAATTAGAAAAAGGATTTTATGGAGAGATCTTAACTCCTGGAACTATTCTTGATAATTCTCTTACTATTGAAGAATGTCAGGTTTCTGTTAATGACTTGATCATTGTTGAGTGCTGTAGAGCTTCAGGAAAATGGACTTTAACCCGAAAAGAACTAAAAAAGCGCTGGAAAGGTGAAAGGAACTCTTTAACAGGTCTTCATAATTTAGGAAATACTTGTTTTATGAACTCTGCCTTGCAATGTGTATTATCGACTCAGTTTTTAAAGACTTTTTTCCTTAGCAACTCGTATTTGACTGACTTGAACACGAGCAATCCTCTTGGAAGTAAAAATGCTGAACTTGCCAGGACCTTTGCTGCACTTGTTCAAAGTGTTTGGAAAGGAGACCAGTCAAGTGTCTCGCCCTGGGAATTCAAAAAGGTCATCGGGAAACAAGCTGCACAGTTCCAAGGGTATTATCAACATGACTCACATGAATTACTGTCTTATTTACTCACTGGACTTCATGAGGACTTGAATCGTGTCAGGAATAAAACTTATTATGAAATGCCTGAACTCTCTTCTGATGTTCATGATGAAGAAGCTTCGCAAATTCATTGGGAATGGTTTCAGAAAAGGAATCAAAGTGTGGTGGTTGATAATATGTATGGACAGTATAAGTCTAAACTTACTTGTCCTCTTTGTGGAAAAATTTCTATCACTTTTGATCCTGCTTTGTCTTTTACTGTCACCATGCCCAAACTAGACATAAAAAAAATCCTAGTCTCTCTAATCCCTTACGACCTAGACAAGCCAATTTTAAGAATCTTCATCACAGTTCTCGGAATCTGGAAAATTTCCAAATTAAAAGAAATTCTCTTCGAAAGTTCAAGAACAAAATACTCAATAGCAATATACCACAAGTTCAACTTTCTATGCATGGCAGACGACGACCTAGAACTCTCAGAAGTTTATTCAAATTCCCTTTACGGCTACGAAGAAATCGACGAAGACGGAATATTCATTCCCGTGATTCTTTCAAAATCCGGTGAAAAAGGCTACATTTTCAACAGCGACAAAGAAGTAGTTTCCTTTCCTCGAGTAATAAAATTTCCATTATCAAGTACACCTCAACAGATGTTCAATCGCCTATTATCAAGATTTAACACCCTAGTCCTTCAAAACCATCAAAACAACCCTCCCTTCATCTTAAACTACGTGAATTCCTCTAAAATCATCGAAGGTTTCTTCTTCAATTCTCAACTACCCTGCGACTTCTGCAAGAAAAAATGTAAAAACTGCCAAATTGACTTAAAAAGTGACTTAACCTTACAACAGCTCCTTGAAAATCGAAAAAACTCAGAAGGTCCTTTCAAGGTCGAAGTCGAGTGGCACCCGGCTACGAAAAGTCTCAGCATGTTAAACAGAGCAGTAGACAACTCATTGCACATCATTCCAGAAGAAACAAAAAAAACTGAAAGTCACTCATTGTTAAATTGTCTTCAAAAGTCCGCAGAAGTTGAGAAGCTTGATGAGAATAACATGTGGTACTGTTCTCAATGCAAAAAACATGTACAAGCCTTTAGGACTTATCAAATGTTTTCAGCTCCTAAGTACCTGGTCCTGCATTTTATGAGGTTTAAAAGTCGTTTTCATTCCAGTGAAAAAAATAATATTTTTGTTGATTTTCCTGTGAATGGGCTGGATTTGAGTGAGGTTGTTTTAAGTTCAAGGAAGCCGGAAGTTTATGATTTGTATGCGGTTTCAAATCACTTTGGAGGGACTTCTGGAGGACATTACACAGCTTTTGTTAAACATGAGGAAGGGTGGTTTGAAATGGACGATTCTCAGGTGATTCCTGTTCAAGAGCAAAAAATTGTTTCTTCAGCTGCTTATATCTTGTTTTATAAACAACGAGAGTAAAGTATTTAGAATTATGTATGGATAGAATGTCTTTTATGATTTTTAATACTATAAAGAATGTCTTTTATAAATCAATGGATACTGGATCCATTATCAATAAACTCAAAGGATCGTTTAGGAAATCTCTTTTGATGCAAATTTTATTATTGTCGCTTAGATATCGCATACAGAAATATCGAGGTAAAGCGGCTGTGGCTATTCAGAAGTACATCAGAGGGTATAATGTTAGGAAGGATCTTGGATTTGCTAGACCTTCTAAACTTTCGCTTTTAATTAAGTGGCAGGATCCAGCTCAAAGTGTTTCTTTTGCTGGGTCGTTTTCTGAACCTCCCTGGGGAGTTCAAATCCCAATGAAAAAGAGTCGATTTCTAAACTACCACATCTCCCCTTACTTTATCGAAAACTCTTTAAAGCCAGGTAGATACTACTTAAAGTTCATTCTCGAAAACGACTGGGTCTGCAACAACCGAATGCAAACCTCAATAGACCTAAACCAAAACATGAACAACCTAATCGAAGTCCTAAAAGAAAAGCGCTACGTTCCACGTCCTCACAGTTCACGAAACTTGGTCCCAGACGTATTCCGAATGTCTTCAAAGCCATTCAAAAAGCCTGAAATTCCTCGAGTAAGTTCAGTTGAACATAACACCCTACGTCCATTGAAATTCTTAAAAGAAGACAAAAACTCTAAAAAGTTGAAATTAATCTTCGGCTCTTTCATGGCCGCACATCCCAAATCACGTTTCGCTCCTTTAGAAAGCACGAATTCAGCAGATGCTCTTCTTGCAGATGAAGGTCTTCAGATCTTTGGAGTCGCCGACGGAGTCGGCGAATGGGAAACTTTTGGACTGGACCCAGGACTGTTTCCAAAGGAACTTATGAGGTTTTTTACCGAAGGGTATCGAGAAGCAGTTGAAGAAATTAATGGAAAAGTCGGAGATATCTGCCCGATCTTGAAGATTTTACTGTCAGAAGCGTATTTAAAGACTAGCAGCTATGGAAGCTCCACAGTACTTTTAGGAGTCTTGCAAAATAACACCTTGTATACGATTTCTTTAGGAGATTCTACTTTTGTTGTGTTAAGACAACGGGAAAAAAGGGCGAAGTTGTTTGAAGTGTTTCGACTTACTGAGCAACAACATTCTTTTAACTGTCCTTTTCAACTTGCACGATTTCCTGAACCGGACCAATACGAGATACTTATTAAAAAAGGGTTAAATTCTTTTGTTTCACTTTTGAAAAGGTCGAATTTAGAAATGCAGGATAAACCTCAAGATGCGAATTCTGAGATTTTTCATTTGATGGAAGGAGATATCATTGTTGCTGCATCTGATGGACTTTTTGATAACTTGTTTGATGAGGATATTATTAAGTTTGCGGAGACTTTCCTTGGGTATGAACTTTCTGATGAGGAGTATTGTAATAAACTTGCAAAGGAACTTGTTTGTAAAGCTGTTCAGAAAGGATGGGATACCACTTATAAGTCACCTTTTAGCAAAAATGCTGCAAAGTTTGGACAGAGGTATATTGGAGGGAAACTTGATGATACTACTGTTGTTGTTGCTTTGGTGACTGAGGATTTATAAACTAATTTATTATTATCGGATTTCTCGGGTTTTTTGGCAGAGGTAGTCGAAGAGAAGGGAGTTGTCTACTGATGAACGAGGAGGGGCTGTTAGGTCGAAGGACTCTTTTAGGTATTGCGGCTCTTGGATTGATGGGACGTACTCAGACATGATATCTGGCACATAAGAAAGAGTTTTCAGGTAATCCTCAGTGATCTGTGGCTTCAAGTTTACCTGTTTCGGAAGTTCTGCCTCAATTCGAGGAAGATCCTGATACCTTTGAGCCGATTGTTTTTTTTCTTGAGTAACTTGAACTTTCAAAGGGCCATATTGAGATTCGATTTCTTTTAGTTCTTGTTGCAAGAGCTTTAACCTTTCATCAATGAGGTTCACCGAGTTGAGAGTGACATTATCAAAGGTGTTCATTGTATTTAAATTATAAATTTAATATTTTTAGTATGGCAAGATTAAGTAAAGTTTAATGTTATTGCAATATACAGGAGCACATTTTCTTCAGCCTTTTTTTTCTTCTCAGTTTCTTTTTTCGTTTTTCGTACTTTTTAAGAGTGTTTTCTTCAATGCTGCCATAGTCGATGTCTAGTTCAACTTGGTCGTACTCGATGATGCTTTCGATCGGTCTTTCAAGGATTTCGTCTTTGAAAGAAATTTTTTGTTCTAAGTAGCGAAACTTGTTACCGAAGCGGTCTTGTCTTGATGGTGAACAGTCTGAATCGTTTTGTACGAGAATAGGCTTGGGAAATGTTTTGAAGCTACCTGACATTATTATTAATCTATACCTAGATTAACTCAACAGAACCATTGAAAATAAACAATAAAAACACAATGTTGGTCATGTACACTTTGCAGAGTGACAAGTCTAAAGAGTTCAACGGTTTCCTAGTGACTGCCGAGAACCAAGAGCTGACAGTAGGTGACATAAAACGTCAGCTTCCCTTAAAAGGTAACTTTTACATGCGGTTCAAAACGATCCTCCAAGAAGAAGTCCCTCCAATATCAGTCTGGCTAGACGGTTTAGACGACTTGGCTCCAGTTCCAACATTCAAAGACAACATAATGATAAAAGTTCTTCAACTTCCCCCATTCGAAACTTCCCAAATTCCAAGAAAATTATACAAACAATTCAAATCCTTCGAAATAAAAATAACCACTTCAAAGCCATCAGAGCGCAAGCAAAGTGACTTGATCGGCGAGTACTCAAATCATTCAAAACACTCAGAAAGGTCTCATTCAGCCCATCAAAACTTCGCCGACTTCTCAAAATACTCAGAACCTGCAAAAAAGCCCTTCGACCCGATGGGGGACTTTCTATCAGCTCAGCCGAATCACCACAAGCAAGTCGCTTCGAAGCCTAAGGACCCGACAGACGGTCTTACTTCAGAGCAGTTGAAAAAGCGACTTGAAGACAAGATAAACATGCAGGTCAATAAAAAGACTGAAGAAGTTCAGAAGATCTGGCGTGAAGAAGTCAATTTAAGAAGTGAAAAACTCGACGCTGAGAAAGAATTCAGTGAAAAATTGAATAACTGGGAAAGTCGAAATCATCAGAAAAATAATATAAGGGCTTTACTTGCGACTATGCATAATGTGCTTTGGAAAGACTCTGGGTGGGAAGCTATTGGACCTGGGGACTTGATAACTAACGCGCAGGTTAAACTTGCTTATCATAAGTCTTTGAATATCATTCACCCTGATAAGCACCAGAATGATCCACCAGGTATTCGATATGTGGCTGAACGTGTATTTAGCGCTGTCAATGAAGCGTTCAAAAAGTTTAGAAATAATCCTTAGGTAGAAATATGGATATAATTTTGTGATGATGTCCGCGGGTGAAAATGATCTTTGATTAGAAACACGCGTTCTGAATATTTTTATTTTGTGATGAAATCACGTCAGGCTTATTCAATGCTGATGAAGATCTTCTGAGTTTATCGAGTTAGGTTTAGTTGTTTATATGTTTGATAGGCCAGATGGGTTTCTTCCTCTCTTCCATCCATTTCACCCATTCTAATCCAAACCATCCCATCCACCTAAGCCGAAGTCCTTGACCGATCTAGAGCCATAAATGTCTGACCAGAACAAGCGCTCAAACCAGGCCTCAGGTCCAGAGATGAAAACAACCGGAAAAATAGGAGGAGAATTCCAAAAAAGCCAAAACATCGAGTACCTCACATCACGAGGAGAGTTATTCGAAGAATTCTACAAGTCTTACCAGTCCCACCAGGCCTCTCTGCCTTCAGAGGCGATTTCAATAACCCTTCCAAATGGCTTGGTAAAGACAGGGACTTCTTTCAAGACGACTCCTTTGGACATCGCGAAAGAAATAAGCCGAAGCCTGGCAGAAAGAGTCTTGGTTGCAAAGGTAAAGTACAGCAGAAGACTGACCACTGACCAGATAGTCTGCGCAGATGAAGACCATGAAGAAGTAAAAGACCCAGAGTTCGAATTGGTTGACTTGTTCAGGCCTTTGGAAGGTGACTGTTTAATGCACTTGCTTACTTTTGATGACGCTGAAGGAAAAATGGTCTTTTGGCACTCCTCGGCTCATATCTTAGGAGCGAGTTTAGAAAAAGTCTACGGCTCGCATCTTTGCATCGGCCCACCTTTGAGCCCTGGGTTTTTTTACGACTCTTATATGGGACAACAGCATTTAAGTCGTGAGAATTACGAGGAAATCAACAAGTCTGCCCAGGAAGTCATATCAAAAAAGTTCCCTTTTCAAAGAATTGTTCTGTCAAAAGACCAGGCTCTTCAGTTGTTCAGTAACAACCCCTTTAAAGTCCAGTTAATTCAGAATAAAATCCCTGAAGGAGGAAAAACTACTGCTTATCGATGTGGGCATCTTATTGATCTTTGCACTGGACCTCATGTACTTGATACTGGAAAAATCAAAGCTTTTGCTGTTACGAATAATTCTTCGTCGTATTGGCTGGGAAAGGCTGAAAATGATTCTTTGCAAAGGGTCTATGGAGTCTCTTTTCCTAGTAAAAAAGAACTGGATGAATATATTCAACTTCAGGAAGAAGCTGAAAGAAGGGATCATCGAAGGGTTGGAACTGCTCAGGGACTTTATTTTTGGCATCCTTTTGCTGCTGGAAGCACTTTTTTTGAACAGAATGGAGCTAGGATTTATAATAAGTTGATTGAACTTATTAGGGGGGAATATGCCGTTAGGGGATTCATTGAAGTTCATAGTCCGAATTTGTTTTCTGCTAATCTTTGGAAGACTTCTGGACATTATGCGAAGTATAAGGATGATATGTTTATGTTTGATATTGAAGGGCAGGAATATGGAATGAAACCTATGAATTGTCCTGGACATTGTCTTATTTTTGATCATACTTTAAGGTCTTATAAAGATTTGCCGTTGAGAATTTCTGAATTTGGAGTACTGCATCGAAATGAACTGTCTGGAGCTTTGACTGGATTAACCCGTGTAAGAAGATTCGTTCAAGACGACTGCCACATTTTCTGCAGAAAAGACCAAATCGAGTCAGAAGTAAACGGTTGTCTAGACTTTTTAGACTACATCTACCGCCTTCTAGGTTTTAACTACGAGCTAGAGTTATCAACAAGGCCAGAGTCCGGTTTAGGAAGCAAAGAGCTCTGGGAAATAGCTGAAAACCAACTATCCAAAAGTTTAGACAAGCTCGGCAAGCCCTGGAAGATAAACCCAGGCGACGGTGCCTTTTACGGTCCAAAGATCGACATAAAAGTCTACGACGCATTAAAAAGAAAGCATCAATGCGGAACAATCCAACTAGACTTCAACCTTCCGAAGCGTTTTAACTTACAATACAAGACAGGCACTCCCGACAAAGAATCAGAAAATGAAATAATTGAATACCCTGACATGATCGAGCAACATGTGAAAGTCGGCTTCGAAAGGCCAGTCATCATCCATCGAGCGGTTTTAGGCTCTCTTGAAAGAATGATTGCGATTCTCACAGAGCAGACTGGAGGCAAATGGCCGTTTTGGTTGAATCCGAAGCAAGTCGCTCTTCTTCCTGTATCAGAACTCCATTTGGACTTCGCTAATCGAGTGAAAAATCGACTTCTTTTGGAAGGGTTTTTCGCTGAAGTGGACACTGCTAGTCTTACATTGAATAAAAAGATCAGAAATGCCCAAATCGAGCAGTTTAGTTACATTGCAGTCATTGGACATGATGAAGTTGAAGCAAAAACTGTTGATGTCAGGGATAGAGACACTAATGCAAGCCTTGGAAAAATGAAGATCTCGGAATTTGTCGCTTTTCTCAATCAACAGATGCCCAAACCTTCAGAAGCTCGAGTAAAACTTGAAGGTGAAGCGTTTTTTGAAGAGGAAGTCAAAGTCGTCACTAGTCTTTCTTTACCCCTGTTGAATGAAACTCTTGAAAGAAATACTTTCATTACTGGAAATCAGGTTTCCGCTGAAGATTGGAAGGTTTTCACGTCGATTAAGAAATTAAATGCAGAAAAGTACCCGCATGTTGCCAGGTGGTTCAATCATTTGAAGTCGATTAGTTAAGTAGTTTCTTTAGGGTAGGTTTTTTTTAAGGATTTTTAAGGGTTTTAAGGGGTTTGAAGAATGGGTATTTGATTATTGTTCTGGGAAAATAGGGTTTTTTTGGATTATTTTTAAGGTTTTTTATGGACTGGATTACATTTCTCAATGTTTCTAGAATTTTAGTCATAATGTAAAAGTTCAAGAAAACTTCTAAAGATTCGCATGTTTTGGATTAATGGAAAATTTATATAATTTTACATTTTTTACTTTAGATGATTACTTGATAAGACTTTTGGAGGTCGTTGAAGAGCTTCGGTCATCTGGTGAACTTTACTAGAATCAATTTTTTTCAGTTTTCTGAGTTTTTCAAAAGTTTTTAAATTTAATAAAAACTGGGAAAAATACATATCATAAGGAAAAATTCCTAAAAATCCAATATATTTCCTTTTCCTTAAAACTGCATAATCGATTCAACCCCTTCAAATCCCTGTTTTCGAAGTCCTTCTATTATTCTAGAATATCAAAATGTCGACTTCCAATAATCTAATTATATTTAATCTGAAGTCCTCATTCAATCAAACAGCTGAGGACTCTTAAACTTTCCCAGATCCAAAACTTTCGGCAAAAGTCTCTGAGTTAAGCGCAAATCGCCAAAGTCAACCAACAGCCATTCAAGTCTTTGTGAGACAAACTTGAAGTTTTGCAAGACTTCTTCATTTCCGCAGCTTACAAAATGGTTGATATTCTCTAAAAACTCTTGTGCGGACCTTGCAACCTTCTCTATTTCATCAATTTTTTGGTTTGTTTTCATGAAATTTTTCACAAGTTTCTTCAAAAATCTTGAATTTTTTAAAGATTCTTCTAGAAACTTTTCCCAATTTTCACCGATTTTTCGAATTAAGTCTAAAAACTTCTTAAAAAAATTGGACTTTGTAGAGAGTATCTCGTCGATTTTTTCTGAGTCTAGAGGAAGAATTGAGTGATTTTTGTGTGTGAAAAGACATTTGCCGCAGAGTAAGCTTTGATCTTCTGAGCAATAGGCTAGAATTGTTGAGTTGTGCTCTGAACATAAAGTAACAAAAGGGTCCAGGGTCAGATTCATCAACGAGAAGTTAACTGGTAAAAGGTTTTCAATATTGATAAACTCCTTCTGGTCCATCGGACAAACCGACTTCACCTTTTGTTCCCTCAAAGTTTTCAAGCACTGTTTACAAAAAGTGTGACCGCAAGGAAGTAACAAAGGCAAAAAAAGTTTAGAGTTGAAATTTGTCCAGCAAGTCGAGCATTTGACATTATTTTTTACTTTAAAATTTTCAGAACTACAAAGATCCGCGATTTTCGTCGCTATTCGAATTATTTTTTGACTTTCTTCTGCTAATGTGAAAAGCTTTTGATGAGATTTTCTGAGGAGTTTCTCTAAATGATTTGAAATGTTTCCATTTCGCAGGGTTTCCTTCATTCCTCTTGACTTTTGATTTTTTTTGAATGATTTTTGCATTGAAATATTCTAGAAACTATTTATAGCTGATGGTGGCTGAATGACTTTTGCCATTTTTAGATACTTTAAATCTAGAACTGACTAGGGTGAATAGAAATCTGGGTAAATTTGGAATGTTCTTTTGGGATGGAATGTTTCTCGAAAGAATTGAATCCGACTTTTTAATAAAAACGTCAGTCAACTAGCACTGGATTATCGAAGATACAAGTTTAACCTCAAAATACTCAATCATAAGTCTAGAGAGGCTCAGAGCTGCCAGACTATTTAATTAATATTTATATTAATCCATTATAAGAAAAACGTTGAAAAAATTACCATATTTACCTTGCATTTCTAAACTTCACCTTATCACAAAACATCTTCTTCGTCCATGGCCCAAGCCTCCACCTCAAAAAAAAACCAAAACCCAAAAAATCCACCACTCCAAACATAATTCAAAAACATTCAACTCCTAACCTAAAAAAAATCCCAAAACCTTCAAAACAAACCCTCCAAATCCATCCCACCTCTCTCTTACCCTCTACTTAATTCTAATAAAAATGATGAAAAACCTGTTCAAAAAACGAGAAGAGGACATCATCGACATCCAGACCCTATCAACAGTTTCCCATCAAGAACTCTGCCAAATAGTAATCAAATTTCACGCTGAGCTGAAAGAAGCAGGTCAAAAACTTGAATCACAGTCCGAGTCACTAAAAGCTTTAAAAAACGCAAACGACGAGTTATCTTTATACAAAACTCACTCAGAAAGTCTTCAAGGCTGCATCCAGCAGATGTCGATCGAAAACGAAAGTTACAAAACAATCATCGAGAGCAGAAACCACGAACAAAAATATTATAAAGAAAAAGTCGCTGAACTCGAAAAAATCTGCGAAAGCGCCAAAAACGTCCCGTCAATTTTAGCTGAACTTGAAATTTTCAAGGCAAAGGCAAAAGAAGCACAGGAAAAAAATGCTAGTCTCTTTGCTGAGAAGGAATTTCATGTGAAACAAATCGCACATTATGAAAGTGAGCAGAAGTTGCTGGAAAAAAGACAGGAGGACTACCAGAAACGAGTCAATGACACAGAAAATGCTTTGAAGGTTAAAACTGATGAGTACTTTAAAGTTAAGCAAGATAATAAGAATCTTAAAGTGAAAATCAAGGAAAAAGAAGCGGAAGTTAAGGACCTTGATGCGGTTAACAAAGGAAAAGCTCATCGCATTCAAGAACTGGAAACTCAAGTTAATAGTTTGGTACTGAGTCAGGAAAATTTAAAGAAATTACTGGAAGAGTCTGAAGGAAAAATCGAGGACCTGACAGAAAATCTGAAAAACGAGAAAACAAATAAAGATTCAGTAATTTCTGAAATGAAGGAAAAACTGGAAAAAGAAACTTCAGAAAAACTTCAAAATCTAAGTCAAAACCTGTTAAAAAGCATCGAAGACTACAAGATAAAAATCACCACCCTCGAAATCGAAAAATCTTCAAACTTTTCCCAGATCCAAAAACTGACCCAAGACCTCGAATCCCTGGAAAAACAATTAAAAACAACTCAAGACTCTTTAGAAACCAGTCAAAAAAAGCGTAACCTTGCAAAAGAAGAGCTTTTAAAGTTAACTCAAAAGTTAGAAATTGTATCTCATGACCGAGCGCCAATTAAACCTCTTCACAATTTCGTTTCAGTCAATGTCTCTACCAGTTCTCTTCCTGAACATAAAGCCGTCGGAGTCATCAAGTCTCAGCTGGACACGCTTTACAAGTCTTTGATGGACTTGATGCTTTCGGCGAATACGACTCGTGATGCGGTGAGTAAATCGATTTTGTATCATATCGGGGCGGAGGACTTTTCGAAGTTTGAAAAGGACTTGAATAAGATTGTCATGAATGCTCATGAAGCTGCTGAAAATCCGGTTTTTGTTGAACAAGGGTCTGGATGGGCTGGACGATTCTCCAATTGGGCTCCAAGCAAGTTTTTTAGTTGCATGTCGAATGATAGACAGGCTGATCGCAGCACTACTAGCAATGCCCCTGAAAAAAGAAGGTCTAGTTATAAGGGTTTCTTTTAATTAGAGGTAATTACTACTATCCATAATCATATGTGCGAATAATTAATTTAATTGCAGAATTTACTAACTTAAACAATAATTTATTCTGTTTAATAGAAGTTTCGATTTCATTTATTTACTTTATAGGGTTGTTGTAGTATCAATAAGATAAATACTTATTCATTTTAAGTTTAAAGTAGGTTTATGATCCTAGTCATCAAATAAAATATTTTCGTAGAATAAAATGATTAGAGAAGTAGAAGTATATATATCAATGAAAATATTAATAAAGTTTTGATTCAAATATTAAAATAGCTTTAAAACTAGTTAAGCTATCATTCTAATTCATGCTTCCTTACAATCATGTGAATTATAAAACTGAGGCACTCTAGTTAATTTTAAATTATTTGGTAGATAGTTATTATTTTTCAACCTAGAATAGCATGTTAAAAAGTGTATTACTTACTACTATGATAATAAAATTAACTAAAATCTCATTATCTAATTCATGTTACCAACTTAAGTTCTGAAAATTTCCAAATATTATCTTTATTTAAAATAATCTATTACTGAATCTTAAAAGCTGAAAGGAAGGTGCTTATCTCCTTTACGAACCTTTCAGGGTCGTCTTCTTGAACCATGTGGCCTACGTTGTAAAAAATTGAACGTTTATACTTATGCTGTATATATGCTATCATCATCTGATGATCTGTTAAGTCATTTTCTGCGAGTATCAGCTCCTTTGGACCTTGAAATGATAGAAACGCGTTATTCATTCCGCGGAACCAATCTTCCCAGAAAGGTAGAGTCTTTTTAAGGTCTGTTCTCCAAACTAAAGCTCCAGATACTGTTTTTAATTGAACAGGAATAGAAATTCTAGCACTATAAAGTTTTCTAACAGTTTTCGATAAAAAAGCCCATTCAATAGCTTTTTCAACATTCTCAAAACTTTTAGGTTTCTGATTGATAATAGCCTGCATATTTGGAATGGCACTAATTGCCTGTTCCTCAACAATATCAACAACAATAAGTCCAGCAATGACTCCTCCTTTATTTTGATACTCAACAGCGAGTTTAGTTGCAATGGCGCCTCCCATAGAGTGTCCAACAAGAACAATACTTTCATCAGGTTTTTTTGAAGTAATGAAAGAAAGGACTTTAAGCCCATCAGAGATAAGACTGTTCGATGACAGATCATTGTCCAAATCGCTTTCAGCGCACTGGCCATGACCCCGGAAGTCAAAAGAAACAAGTTAAACTGGAATCGTCTTTGAAAGAAGAGCAGCTGGCGCGAATGAAGACCCAGAAAGTCCCGCGCCATGCAAACAAAGGATTATTGGACCTGAAGTCCCTGACCAGTAGATGGGAATGTTGTCTGACCAGAAGGTGTGATCGAAGAACTCTGATATTGGAAGTGGTGAGTAGACCTGCCCCGGTCTGCTCGGATGTGAGTGAAAAATCCCCAGGTCTTCGACTTTATCGTTTTCTTCGTCTGATGATGAGCTACTTGTTTCGAGGTTCGGAAATTGTGTTTTTAAAGGTTCTACTTCCATTTATATAAGGTCAGGATGGTATTTATTAGTTTTTATTGCTTATGGTTTTTCAGTTGGTTTGAATTTAAAGTAATTTTTTTTATGATTTCTTGGTTGCAATCTCATTTTTATTTTATAGAAATCTTGATTTTAGAGACTTAACCTTTTTTCTTCAAGAAATGATAATTTCATAAATTCAAATTTTTTTTAGTTTTGAAAAAATTAGAATTCGAGTTTATAATTTAAGAGTTTTTTTTGTGCCATATTTCATACAAGTATCCTTATGATTTGAATGGAAACAAATTTT
Source organism: Stentor roeselii (assembly GCA_006503475.1). Classification (NCBI taxonomy): domain Eukaryota; phylum Ciliophora; class Heterotrichea; order Heterotrichida; family Stentoridae; genus Stentor; species Stentor roeselii. The sequence continues at coordinate 164,085 of RSEH01000010.1, forward strand.
TATTTCTCAGTTGAATTTAGAAATGAATCAGTCAATTATGCTACTTTAAAACAAGAAAAAACTTTTAAAAACTTGAGAATTTTTTCGACTTTTGTTTAAGGAATATAATCCTGTAGGAGATAAAATATGAATACTTTTCCCCTATTTCCCTGTTTAAAATACATCGAAAAATCGCTTATTGAATTTTCAGAGCATCATTTGTAAAAACTATCTATTATAATATATTACCTTTAAACTCGAATGAAGATTAAATCTAATGAAGATTACCAGCTAGTGAAAAAGCTACTATAAATGATGATTTATGAGGTTGCAACATAATTATCAAGAGCTTATTTTGTGATCCCTAGTAAAAAGATATAAGATAATATATTGCTAGATAATTATCTTATATTATATAAGAGTTATTTATTATTATAAGTTTAAACTCATTCTCTAGCAAAGCTAGGGAGGTTATTACATATATTTATATCAAAATAACCCATTTTCATAGTTTAGCAATAATAAAGATTTATCATTTATTTATTGAGATAAAAAATACTGCAATCTGCCTAATATTATTGATATTTTTGCTTCGCTAGACTGTTACTTCATTGTCAAAAACCCTATCCTTAACCATTTTTTAAATATCAGCATAAATCATTCATAAAGGAGTCAATTCGAATCAATAACTCTCGCCCTACATAAAATACTTAATTATATCTATACAAATGAAAAAATTAGAACTATTCTCTTAACTATTATTAAGAAATCAAGTCATCTGATATGATAAACCCATCCTGTTAGAAGATACTAAGTCCTAAACTTTTGATTTTAGTCATTTGATCTTCATTATTATCAGATTTCTTCACAGTTCTCTGATTAATTGACTGATCTACATAACTTCATTAATAATGAAGTCCTTTAAATCGTTTATATGAACAGTATGTCAAGAATTCGCAAACTCTCAGATGGTGACCAGATCTCTCTCCGTAAACTTCGTTATCGAACACCTTCTTCTCAGCAGATCCCTGTCCACCTGAACCCAAAACATCAATATTCTCCTTATAGAGAAGGAAAACTAGGAAAAAGTCCATCATTTCAGAGCACTTCAACCAAAAGACAACTTGATCGTTCTAGCTCTTCAAATAAGACTCGACTTCAAGAATCGAAACTTTCGTTCAGAACTGAAGACTTGTCATTTTCCGCTGCTCGAAACGGAACGTGGGATAAATTAATGCTCCATCAAAAAATCATCAGAGAAAAAATGAATGCATTCGAACCGAGTGCTTATTCTGAGAAGAATCACTCGCGGTATGTGGAACTTTTTGATGATATCATTGAGAGGGATTTAATTTTTGCTGATGTGCTTGTTAGGATAAAAGGGTCTTATACTGATTTAATACAAAAACTTACAAATGATGCTTCTGCTTTGATCAAGCAGGTTGAGCAACTAACAGAACAAAAAGCCCACTTCAGCAAAATGCTCGACCGAATAGTAAAAGAAAACTACGATCTAGGCAAAGAAGTCCAAAAACTCGAAAACATCTGCCACGGTCTTCAATCAACACTAAAAGAAATCCAAAACATAGACCTCAAAAAGATACCTCAAGATCCAGAGAAATGGAAAGCGATAATCTACGAGAACAGCGAATACTGCAACATGATATACGAGTTAAAGCTTGACCTAAAAGAGTTTCAGTTCAAAGAGTCAAAAATGCTGCAGCTTATCGCAGCTATAAAAAATCGAGGAGTCGACGTTGACGGTATTTTTGACTCAGAAGTGAAAAATCATGACAGCTTTCTTGAAAGTTCTCATCAAATCTCGTTGTTTTCGCAAGGGTCTCAAAAAGTTCCTTCTTTGAACTTGTCAAGTATTCACACTAATCATAATGTAAGCTAGTAAATATGTCAGAAGACTTGAATGACTTGGTCGCTTCTTTGAATGTACCCGACCATATCAATAGTCTTAGTTATTCACTCTATGATCGATTGACTCAAGTTGATGGCCAGCTGCAGACTATTGCTCAAAGTATTCAGTCTATTAGTGGGCCGGTTAAAGAGCTGGAAGTGCAGAGGACTAATGCTCGACTTGCTTTGACTTATGTGAATGATATAATTGAATTTCATACCAAGTTTAGAGAATTAACCTTAGCTGTTAAAACTGATAATTTACCAATCGCTGCACTTCTATGTGGACAGATATCTGACCTTCCAGTTCGATTTTCTTTTGACGAGATGAATGAATTTAATATGGTAAAACTAGAAGTATGCGAAAAGGTTAAAAAGACATTCGGTTCAGCTCTAAGTGAAAACAACAAGTCAATAATCGAGCAATACGCAGGTCTTTTCCACCACCTTCAACTAGGTCGTGAAGGTATCGAGAGTTACATAAAATACATAACCGATTCCTTACGCATTCAATTCGACTCAATCCTGAGCCTTCTGCCTTCAACGGGTAACTACGAAGACAGTCTCATAAAGATCTATCGTCTGACAGTGAAACAATACGAAAGCCAATACGAGAACATAACAAAAGAATTCGGCATATCAGGGACCCTCGAACTTCTTCAGCAACTTCAAAGCGCAGTAGACGAGTTCGCAGTGACAATCATTGCGCAATACCTTCAAGTCGTTAACAGTAAGTTCAAGTCTCAGTCTTTATGTGAGGAAATGACTAAAATCATCAAACATAGCGAAAGTTTCGAGATTTACATGCAAAAACTTGGAAAACAACTGGTGATGAACGGCGCAAAATCAAATGGTGATGATAAAAATAAACAGACTGGATTAGCGAAACTTTCTGTTTTAAAGGCGAAGATTATGGAACTTGCTGACTTGTATATATCGGTTGAAACACAGTTTATGACTGATGGAGTTGCTGCTTGCTTTGAAAAGTTTCAAATCAGCCCCGCTGCTGAGGCCTTGGCTAAGGAAAAAGGGCCTCTTGTGTCAGGGGTTCTTTTTGAAAGGCTTGATGACTCGTTTTTTACTATACAAAATGCTTGTAGTCGAGTTATGTCTACTTTTAACTTGAATTCGGTTTGTGCTTTTCTTAATAATGTTGCTTTACTTATTTCTGAAACTGTTATTGCAGCGCTTGCTAGTAAAATACCTCATTTGAAACCGACCTGGTCAGGCCAATCATCTCAAGAAAACACAAAATACATCCTTCTTCTAAATCTAATAATCACAACCCGAAAATGCATAAACCGAATGGTAACCAACCTCGAACTTCAATTTTCCAAGATCTTCGGAGACTCAAAAGGCGATTTAGCAATGTTCCAGAACTGCATGGGTTCAATATCCGAGTCGGAAAAGCACTGCCAAGACCTTCTAGACCGAATGTTATCAACTCTAGGCAAATCTCTAAACTTTCCTCAACTACTGGCAGGTCTAAAGGTCCTATCATTCGAGATCTCCTTAGAACAGCATTCAGACTTCGAAGTCAACGACCCTTTCGCCTTATCTTTCATGAAAGACCTGAAATTACTATTAAAACAATGGAACTCCCAACTCAGTCTCGACAACTTCGAAGCACTTGTCGAGGTCTCTGCAGTGGAACTTTCAGCTTTTATAGAAAAAGAAGTGAAAAACAAGAAATTTAATGAATTAGGAGCTCTGCAGTTCCAGAAAGACATTCGAGAAATAATCGCTCAGGTGCAAAGCATGTCACAAAAACCTCTTCGGCATCGGTTTATTCGACTTAAACAAATCAGTGAGTTACTTCTTGCGATTGACGAAGGAGAAGTGAAGATGTTGGTAAACGACCCTGAGTGGAAATTGACTGAAAGAGAAAGCAAAGCTTTTAGAACACTTCGGGTAGGTTAAATGATTTGTTGTAATAACATGTCCGAGTTTCATTTTAATGGCAAAGTCGTCGCTGTCACTGCCGGGTCCTCTTCGCTAGGCCAGGGTGTTATTTTAGAACTTCTCAGTAAAGGAGCTTCTGTGGTTGCCTTGGTCTCTGCTCAGATCACTGCAAATTGTCAGCAGTTCTTTGAAATTGAAAGTTTTGTAAAACATTTGGAAAATTTACCTAAAGTTGATGTTTTGATTAATTTGATGAGTTTTTTGAAGACTCAGAAGTTTGAGGATTGCTTTTTTGGCGATGTCGAGGATGCTGTTCGAACTGCTTTCAAGACTTGTAAAGCTGTCTGGAAAATGATGAGGAAACATAAACATGGACATATTCTTTATGTTTTGCCTGATGAGTACTTTTATTTTGAACAGTCTGAGGGGAAGAGATTAGAGGAACATTGTGGGGGTATTTCGGTTGTTGGGTCTGTCGCTACTCTTGCTTGGCAGGGACTTGTTAATTCTTTGAAGAGGGAAGGAGCGAAGTTTAATATTAGGACGAATACATTGGTTTATAGAGATGGATCGCAGAATGATGGGCTGTTGAATGACTGCACCATCCCAGTAGCATTATTCATGACTCATAATTCCTTCAAAGACTCAGGAGTAATAATAGAAGTATCCTCATCAAGAATATCTCGAATTCGTATCGAGCGAGGTTCAGGCAAATTATTCAACCTCAACTTCACCGCAGAAGAAATTCCAAAATCAATCCACGAAATCTCCTCACTCACATCCAACTCAGACTACCCAGTGGCCTACAGCGAGTCCCTTCTAAAAGTATTCTTCCTAAACGTCTTAGGAAAGCCAAGACTCTAACTTTTCCATCAAAACTATTAAATCATGTCAGCCCATTCGCCAAAGCACCGAATCCAGCGTCTAAAAAAAGAAATCGAGGACCTAGACCACCAGATCAAATCTTCAAACCCAATAAAGCGTTCCTTAAACCTTCCACTTTCCCTTCTTCACTCCGTCAACCCCGAACGCGAAGAACTTCAACAAAAGTTGACTTCAATGCGAGTGACAGCGAGTTCCAAGGAGCAGACCCTTCACTCTCAGTTAAAAGGAATCCAGCAGAACCTTCGAGCGTCGGCGCTTAAAAAGCAAAACGAAGTCGGAACCTGCAAGTCTTACAGAGAAACCTTGAAAAAACGCATTGAAGAACTTAAGGCCAACCTGCAAAAATATCATGATGACTTCACCGTTCTTTCCACATCACTTGAAGAAAAAAGGAGAATGATTGAAAACTCAGCTTTCGCTAAAGCGAAAGTTTACAGTGAAAGTCTTCTTCCTTTAGAAAATGATGCAAAAGCTCTTGAAAGACTTAGAAAAAATTTAGAAAGAAGAATTTGTAAACTTGAAGATCAGGAAAATATTGTCGCTAATCGGATATTGATGTGTAGGGAAGAGTGGCAAGGGAAATATAGGTTAAAAGTAGAGATGATTGCGATGAGAGAGGAATCTGAAGTGAAACTTGAAGTTTTTTGTAAAGAATTTCATGATGAAATCGAGTTTTTTAAAGAAGAAGACGAGTTTTTTCGTAAAGTCGTTCATGTTCATTCTTTGCAAGGTAAGTACCGTGAAGAGCTAAGTAAACATCGAAGCTCTTTAGCAGGACTTGTTGTTAGTCTTGACAGACTCAGTAGTCGCCTGGAGCAGGTCAAAGACGATATAAAAAACACCATCTTGATCTCAGCTGATTCAAAACTTTCCAACGAAATCTTGAAACTTGAACAAACCCTTCGCAGCAGATGTGAAAATCTTTCACTTGAACCTTTAGAAACCCAAATTCTCGACCTTAACGTTCTGGAAGGCTTCGACATTGACGAAGAAGTCCTTAAAATCCAACTCACTGAAGTCAAATCTCTTGAAACTCAATTAAGACAAGAGTTCGAATTCGAAGAAACCAGTTTTTCTGAAAGTCTTATCATCAGAAACTACCAAAAACTCCCTACTGACGACTTAGAAGAAACCTTTCGAAATAAAAAAATTCTTTTTCGAAATAGAGTCGCTGCGATTGGTCAATGGAAAGAAGAAGTTGAAGCCGTTATTTTTGATGCAAAACTAGAAGTTCCTGTGAAGGATAAAACTGTTGTTCAAGAGTTTTTCGCGAGTCTTGGAAAACTTTCACCGGATTTAAGAAAAGAATTAGAAAGTCTTGCAAATTCACTTTTAAGTAAATTGACAACTCGTGATAAGTCAATTCAGACACAACTTTTAAATCTCAAGGAAAAACATGTGGAAAAAATGAAACTTAAGGAAAAATTTTTACGTTGTCGAGCGGAGGTCTTTCGAGTGAGTCTTGATATTTTAAGGTCACAGCAGCAGGTCTTACTTCTTTGTGACAAGGAAAAGACTTTAGTGTCGGAGTACAGGTCTTCTAATACAATCATTCAGGAACTGTTGAGTCTTCAGTCTGAAGTCACTTTCTTTGAAGGCTTTTTTACTGGGTATGCAAAGTCAACTGAGATTTTGGCACAGGTACAAATTGACTTGCAGGAAAATTTAAAAGCTTTGAAACGTGAAATTACTTTAGCGAAACTGGCTTTTAATGAAGCTTCTGATGACTTGAAAACTGTTTTTTACCAAATTGAGAAAATTAATGATAAAAAGGGGAAAAACTTGCCGAGTACTATGAAAAATCTTGATGATGAAAAAATTGCTATGTTGAAGGGAAAAATTGAAGAAACTTCTGCGGAGTTAGCGAGTTGTGTGCAAGAATTTAATAGTTTTGAAAATGAGTTTCAGGCGAAATTGTCGATTATTGAACAGGAGGAAAGCATGCTTCGATCACAGCAGCAGGCTATTGAATCTGCTTTGAGGAATTTTGAAATTGAGGCTAAGAGGATTCAGGATATGGAAAGTCAACTTGGAAGACTTGAAGAGTCGGATGATGCTCCTAATCCTGAAACTCTTAAAGACCAGAATCGCTCGAAAAGTGCGGCGAAGATGAGAAGAGGACTCAGAGTCGAAGACCTCTACACGACCGAAATCAAAGACGGTGATGAAAGTTCATCCATAGTAGAAGGTAACCAATTCCTCGAACTCGTAGTAAAGCCCCTAGGCCGAGGAGCTCCAATAGTAACAGACCGTAGCACAGTTCAACGCACCATAAACAAAAAATACTACCGTTTCAACCTAGAAGACATCAGCTCAAACGAGGTGAGTTTCCTCGAAAAAATCCGTCCATTATTAGAAGGTTCAGAAATCCTAAAGAAATTCATCAGTAAATCAAAAATCAAAAATTTCGACATTCTCGACTGTCTAAACCTGCAACCAGAGCAATGCGGATACGCGGCAAGGCACTTTTTTTTACATAAAACTTTAGGAAAAATCGAAGTGAAACAACCGTTGAAGCCAGGATTCGAGTCGACTATTTTGACTGAAAGTCTTCTAGGCCCTGTCTTGTCGCCGAATGTTTTGCTTGTGTTGAAAGCGCAGGGTCATTTGAATAATGATGAACTTGATTATGACAAACTTAATGAAAAAATCAAGGATTCTGTTAATTTTGATGTGAATAGTGAAAGGTTTAAGGACTTGTGTAGGGGGATTAGTCTTTACCCGTTTTCTATTAGTCTTGCTCAGGGTGACAAGGTCGAGTTGGTGGCTAGAGGATATGGGACTTTGAAGCAGTGGGTCAATGGAATCAATGCTTTGACCAAGTATAAGAGGTACATTCCCAAGCTTAGGTCTCGCATTGAGGCTTATACGACTGTTTAATTTATGAGAGTAATTCGATAAATGGGGAACAAGCACTCAAAGGCCTGGTACTTTGCTGGAGCCTTGCTTGTAGGAGGAGCCTTTTTCACATTTCTCGACGATAGCCAAACAACAGGTGTATCCGGAATATCAAACCTGGGAAACACCTGCTTCCTAAACGCAATATTGCAAGCCTTATCCTCCTGCGACTCCTTTTCCTTATTTCTAACATCTCTGCGTCCATTACAAAGTCCATCAGATGCCGAAAGCGCAATAACAAAAGAACTTCTTGACTTTCTTCAGTCCTTATCAACAGGTCAAGCCCAAAGTCCTGACAATTTAATCGATGCCCTATCAAAAAAATTCCCTTTCTTCGGAGAACAACACGACTCGCACGAGATTTTTTACGTGATAAGCGAAGCCTTAAGCCACATGAAAAAGCGAACCGACAACAGTTTTATTCTGAGTCCTCAACAAGAAAACCCGATGTTGGGTCTTACAAGAACTGAAATAACCTGCGAAAGATGCAAGAATAAAACAGTCAACCTTGAGACCATCTTCGACTTGTCCTTGATTGTTTCTCGGTCTTTGTTTGAAAGTTTAGAAAATTTCGAAAAGACTCAAATTTTAGATGATTTTTTATGTTTAAAGTGCTCGACTGATGCTAGTGTCAGTTTTGTCAGGAATAACAGAAGTACACTTTTTTCTATTGGAAAGGAAATCATGGGTTGCAGGAAGGTCATGAATGAAAATGAGTTGATTAGAAGGGTTAAAACAAAGGCTTTGATTAGGACAAAGATTTCAAGATTTCCTTTATTGCTTTGTATTCATTGTAAGTGGCTTATAAGACATGATGGACTTTTACACAAGAGGGATAGAAAAATGGAGTTTCCGGAAAGGTTTGAGGTGGAAAAAGGAGTTTATCAGTTGAAAGCTGTCGTGGAACATGCCGGGGGAGGCTATGGGGGACATTATTTTACTTATAAGACTTTTCAGGGCGGCTGGTATCTTTGTTCTGATTTGGAAGTCAAGGTTGTTGCTTTGAGTCAGGTGTTGACTGCTCAGGCTTATATGTTGTTTTATGAATTAATTTGTAGTAAGCGTTAAGAGGAGATTAAAAATCAAGTAAAATTAACTAATTAAATCCGTCTCTTTCTACCCTTTTATTGAACCACATGGTGACTCTTTCCAGGATTTCATCGATTTCAGGCTCATGATACACATCATGATACATCCCTTCATAAGTCCAGAACTCTTTATCCCTCGATTTGCATTCATCATAAAATCTTCTCGCCATATCAAAATCCACGATTTTATCATCAGTTCCTTGCACAAGCACAAAAGGGACGTCAACATTGCTACAAACATCCTGAAGTCCCTCAAGTCCCGTCAACATCGAGTAAGCAGTTCCAACATCCATCCTTCCGGAGTAGTTAAAAGGATTTTCTCTGAAATACTCAATATAATCCTTATTTCTATTCGACAACGTCCCATCAAATTCCTTTAATTTCAAGCAACCACAGCATAAATTCAAACATCTTACAAGTTTTCGCAAAAGAGGTTCAAAATCTGGAGCCACTCCAAGTCCTGGTGCGAATAAAACCATTCCTGAAATTAATTCTGGCACTTTTAAAGATAACATCGTGCAGATTGTTCCTCCCATGCTCAGTCCGAAGATGTAGACTGGGACTTTTGGGTATCTTCTGATTGACTTTTTGAGGAATTTAATGCTGTCTTGAAGGTAGTTTTGTAAACTTTTGATTTTTCCTTTGGTTCCTTTGCTCTTGCCGTGACCTTCTTGGTCGAATGATAGGACTGTGAAACCGTTTTCGAAGAGGTGCTTGCAGAGATGAGCGGATTCGTTACTTTCTGAATACATACCGTGAAAGGAAAAGATTAGAGCTCTAGGATTTTCATTGTGGAATCTGTAGGTCATTAGTTTGTAGCCATTCACAGATTTAAGTGACATCCAATCTTCTTCAGGAAAAAATATTCCAGCTCCTGGAAATTTGTTGTTATACTTATGCCACCATTCAGTCATTTATTAAATAAATTGATGAGAAATTAGTTGATGAATTTGAGTCCAGTTGTAAATTACTTTAAAGATTCAAGATAATTAAATATAATTCTTTTATTCGAAGATTATAAATTTTCCAAAAATTTGGGTATTTTATGTATATTCCCACTTTTTCATTACTAGTTATTGTTAAGTTTTAGAAAGGAGTATTAAAGCCATACTTTAAAATCTTTCCGAAGAGTAAAATTAATATTAGAGTTTATGTCTTCCTTGTTCAACTAAAGATATTTTGCCTAAATTATTTCTCGTCATATTTCACACTTATTTTAAGAATAATTTCTATTAACTATTTCCCTATCTAGAAAATGAACTTCCTACAGTGAAAGATGTTCTTGCTGCAAACAAAGTAGTACTATCTTTTTGAGAAGTGCAGTGCTTACCAAGACAAGCTTTAAAACTTACAAAATATTGACCATCTTGAAAAGGGTATCCTGGAATTAAATCATAATTAGTATCAAAAGTGTACTCAATATAGTAACTGTTTGGATTGAGTTTGTGAACAGGCATAATTTCTTCAGCCATAAAATCATCCTCATAATAAACCCTAATTCGAATCTCCCAGTCAGGCACAACTTTCTTTGTAGTGAAATGCAAAAATACTCTAAAAATTTCTCCCATTTCCCCAGACACTGGAGAGCTTTCAGCAAGATCAAGTTTAACATCATGGTCAGGAAGTTCACAAGCATGAATAGCAATACAAAAATCATTAACTGATTCGACTTCTAGAGTATCATTAACATAACTTTCTATTTGATTTCTTATTCCATGGCAAGTTTGAGAGCATACAACATAATACCAAAAGCCCAAGCCATAGCAATATTCATCACAATCATATTCGAACGTATCCAAAGCAGAATACAAACCGTCTTCTTTAAGCGCATCAATAACTGCAGTACTCATAACATTTTTACACACAGTGCAATATCCTAGTTGAAGGTTTTTCTCTGCTCTGGAATTTTCATGAAGCTTAATTTCAAAAGCATTGCAAATAACAAGCAGCAAGACAAGAGAGAAGACTGACTGTTTGAATGACATTTTTATTATTCTATGGAAATATGGGGTGTTCGATTTGTAGAAATTTGTTTTTTTATTGTGGTACTTTGAGGTAAGGAAAATTATTTGGAAATTTGATAAGATTGAGTATGAAATTTAAATTATGTTGAAATTGAAGTGGTTTTATTTTAATTTAGAAATTTTTTCATTGTTTGCTCATCATTATGTAACAAGAAATTTTTGAAATTTGTTTATCTCATCACATTTCTGGTCAAAGTAAATTTCTTAGAGTCTATGTTTTCAATCATATTACTTTGCTTTAGATTGAAAATGCAACTAAATATCATCTTTATAATATAAAGAATATAAGTTTGATTTTAATCCTATTGCAATGATCAGTTAGTATAAGATAGATTTTTCGACATTAGAGTTATTTAAACATCATATATTTTTAAATTGACTCTTAGGAGTATACAGAGATGAGAGGCTTTCACTTTCTTAGTATATCGAAAAGATCAGAAAACACTTATGTGATTTTTATGAGTATTTAATAATCGTCTTTTTCTGAAAGATATAACTACTTGTTACATGAGTCCATTTATAAATCCACAACGAAATAATTAAATATATTAAATAATACAAGTAGATTATACATTATTAGTTTCCGATTTCATGAAATGAGATTTTTATTCAATATAAAGTGAATATTTTCAAAGGTTGGAGAATCCTTTTTCTCAGGATAATCAATTCCGATATTCTTCTACGAAATTATATTATTCTATCTAATCTATTACTGAAGTATAATAACGGAATTCACTGAGAACAGTACTACCGGTTTAGGTTGAGAGCTGCAATTCTTTCCAAGACAAGCATGGTAATAGTAGTGATAATCTCCTTTACGATATGGCATTCCTGGCTTCATGGTATTATTCGTTAAAAGATTGTAAGATAGAAAATCTTCTCCCTTGTAAGTGTTACTAAAAATAAATTTTTTATCGAATAAAAACATAGTTTTATAGTAAAATGAAAGCACTGTTTCCCATGCACCAATATAATCATTTACAGTATAATCAATAGTTAAGATAAACTTTTGTCCAATTTTTCCTTTAGGAGGTGTTGTGTATATATCACTCACGTGAATAAGTGACCCAGGAGGTGTGCAAGCATGAATTGCATAGCAAAAGTCATCTGTTGTATTGATTTTAACAAGTTTAGTTGAAAACATTTCAACTTTTTTTCTGAAAGCGTCACAACCTTTTATGCAAATAAAGTCGTAAACCGGATTTACAGTAAAGCAATGAAGATTGCAGCTCTTTTGTAATGCATTCAGTGTTTGGTTTAACCCTTCTTTGTTCAGTATTTGAATGATTGAATTACTTACTACTTTATGGCATAGGTTGCAAATAGTAGATACTTGATTATCTTCAAGATTTTGCAATGAATCCTCTTTTTCGACGTCAGCATTGCACACAAAGACCATAACTAAAAGAATCATCAATGGCTTAGACAACAACATTTTATATTGAAAGGAAAAAATGTCAGCATGTTAAATTGTAGAAATTGGAAAATTATTCATTTGACTCAGCTTGAAGAAAAAATTTGATTATTGAATTATTTAGGATTTAAATTGAGTCTTTTCTTATCATTAGAAAAACAATAATCAACTATTGAAATTATTCAACTATAACTCGTTAGTTAATAGGTAAAAATTTTAAAAATCTGAACTTTTTTAATCATTTCCGGTATTTCTGAGAGCAGGTAAGCCAATTTGAAATCGATTTGAAAAATTGAATAGATAGCCTAAAGCATTTTTTATTTTTTTTTTAATTTTAGATTGGTCTTTATGCAAGATTTGTAGTGATTCTAGGTATTAAGGTATTCCGAATTGATAATTTTATAAATCAGACTTCTATTAGAATATTAAGGATACTAAATTGGAAAATAATTGATTCTAACCAATAATATAAAGTCATTAGTATAAAAATAGTTAACTATAAATACCCGTAAAACATTCCCATTAAAACATAAAAAAACCCATTATTTAATCAACACTACCCAAAATAAAAATTTAACATTCCATTAAAAATCAAAAAATCTCTAATAAACTATCGAAACCATTAAAACCCCTCAATTAAAATATAAATGGAATCAGTGATTATCTCAGTCCCAAAGAAATCTCGACGAGGTAACATATTCAACTCAGTACGTTGCCACTACATTCGTTCAGACATTTCCTGCGGTCACCAGAGCTGCAATCACTGCATTTCCACGCACAGTCCTCTCTCAAAAGAAAAAATTTACATTTTTTCCCATTCCTCAACAAGATCCTACCTATCCTTCTTAGAAACCCACGATTTCTTCAACAGCAGTAACACCTTACTTCTACATTCATCAGTGGTACTTCAAAAGAAACAAGACCTGAAACTTTACGAAAGACTGACGACGCTAATCGAAGAAAAGCAATTCGCCGTTTTTTTCGACGACCACTTCAAGTCGACCTTTCCAATTCCAGGAGTTTCTTCATCAAATGACCCAAGTCATTTAGTAAAAGACTATCTTGAGTCTCACCTTCCTTCAATAAGTGCAATTTTAGTATCCTTAAATCTTCCTCATCTTCTTCAAGGGACCGAATGGGTGGACTACCTGCCTTTCGAGTCCTTTGGTCCAAAAAGACTATTCGAAGACCATCTTCCTCACGACGAGGCCTTCGTCAAGGTGAAGTCAGGTGATTTATTTGAAGGAGTCTTCCACGTGCTTCGCGATGACCAGTCAAAAGCTTGGGTGAGTATTCAAAAAGGAGTTCCACGTGAACTGCAAGTCGCGATTCTTCCTCAACACAACAACCGCGCCATCGACGGTGACATTGTCGTGGTCCAGATGTCTTCTGACATGGAAATCGAGTCAACTCTAGAAACTGACGAAGGGGTCGACGTGATCATCACAAGTAAACAATCACAGAAGCCACTTCCAACGATAGAAGGCAAAATCGTCCATATCTTTAAAAGAAGGCCGAAACAATACTGTGGAAGTATAAAAAGAACAGGTTTTAACACCTTAGGAAAAGAACTTTGTGTTTTCACCCCAGTCAACCCGAAGATCCCTGAAGTGTCCTTATTTTTAGAGTATGGGGAAAAGTTGATTAATCAGAGAATCCTCATCGAAATTGACGACTGGAATGCTTTCAGTGAACGTCCTCGAGGACATATGATAAGGATCATTGGAGACCTCTCTCGAATTGAAACTGAATCTGAAGTGATTTTGTTGGAACATGACGTTATCATCAAGCCCTTCACCCAGGCAGCCCTCGGCTGCCTGCCTCCGAAAGAATGGACCATTCCTCAAGAAGAACTCGCTTCAAGACTTGACTTAAGGGACAGGGTCGTGGCAAGTGTTGACCCTCCTGGGTGTAAAGACATTGACGACGCCTTACATTGTGCTTTACTTCCTAATGGCAATTATGAGATCGGAGTTCATATCGCTGATGTCACTTATTTCGTCAAGGCTAATTCTGCACTTGACTTAGAAGCTTCTGAAAGATGCACGACGGTTTATCTTGTTGAAAAAAGAACTGATATGCTTCCTGGAATTCTTACTGAAGTACTTTGTAGTCTTGTTCATAGTCAGGATAGACTCGCTTTTTCTGTGATTTGGGAAATGACTCCAGAGTTTCAGGTTGTTAGGACTTGTTATGCGAAAAGTATTATTCATTCGAGGGCTTCTCTTTCGTATCAGGCAGCATCGCAGATTATTAACTCTGATGCTCAGGATGAATTGGCACTTTCTTTAAGAAGACTTTTGAAGATTTCTAAGGTGCTTAGGGAGAGAAGGATTTTAAATGGAGCTCTTGAATTGGCTAGCACTGAAGTGAAATTTGAATTGGATCCTGAACGGCAGGGTAAAAACATAGCCCTTTACAAAACCTACGAAACCAACAGCATGGTAGAAGAATTCATGCTTCTAGCAAACGTTTCAGTAGGTGAAAAAATCGTGAATTCATACCCAGCCTACAGCATTCTCCGTCGTCACCCATCTCCAAAGCTAGAAGACCTTGGTAAATTGAGTTCAAAGTTAAAAAAGTTAGGTTTCTCATTAGACTACTCAAGTTCAAAAGATTTAGCCTCAAGTCTAAACAAAATCCGTAATTCAGACCCTTACTTTAACACCCTGGTGCGAATGCAAGTGACCCGTTGCATGAACCAAGCAGTTTATTTCTGTTCCAGTGAGTTCGACCGTCTAGAATACCGTCACTACGGCCTTGCCGCTGAAATCTACACCCACTTCACGAGTCCTATCAGAAGATATGCAGACGTCTTGGTCCACAGGCTTCTTTCTGCTGCCATCGACATTGAAAGTCTTCCAGATTCAATGACTGACAGACGTATCATGGGAAAAATTTGTAAAAGGATGAACCTTCGCAATAGGATGTCTCAATTCGCTGAAAGGACTTCTGCTAATCTTCATACTTATCTTGTCTTTAAGAATAAAGGAAGTTCTGAAGAAGATGCGGTTGTTACTGAAGTCTTGGAATTTGGAGTTAATGTTCTTGTACCAAGTATTGGACTTGAAGGAAGTATTCAACTTAAAGGATGTCATAGTCAGGATTTTATTGAATGGGTCTGTGAAAATGGGAAAAAAGTCAAAGTTTATTCACATTTGAAGGTCAGAATTTCTATCAGTTTTGTTAATTTCAGGAAAACTATTGATTTGGAACTGGTTGATTATTAATTCTTAGCCAGTTTGAATATTCTTAAGATTTGAATTTAAAATGGAGTAACAAATATCATGGAAGTCTTTGCTAGTGTCTTTTATTTCGTAGTCGCTGCTGTTATTTACTGGATTGTTGCCCAGAAGTCACAGGTGGAGCTTAGGAAGTACTCAAGGGAACAACTTTTATCTTACTCAAATCTAAATTCAATCCCCGATGGATTTTCACCTGTTGAAAACATTCGCACAAGCTTCACAAGCAAACCAACACGTTTTAAAGGAAAAGGAAAACCGACAGAGGGTAAATCCCACTACAAAAATGACCGAGATTCTAAAAATGAAAGACCAAATACTGAAAAACAAATAAACCTATTAGAAAAGCCCTATCAAATAGAAAACAAGGAAAATTTTTTTGAAACCCAGTCAAGTCTTTCATCCTTCATATTAAAAGAACTAGAAAACTCAGTGAAAGAGTTAACAAATACCTCTAAACCGAAACCAGTGGCCCCTTCAGGTTACTCTTTGACCTCGATTTCTTCAGGGAACAGAGGACAAGCGAGGATATTAAACCCAAACGCTCAAGAATACACGATTCGTAGAATCCACTAGTTAATTTATAATTGGTTTAATATTCATCATGTCAGTCTTCGTTCATCCGGTCTTCAGGGCCTTGGCTGAAAAGAATGTCGAGGTTAAAGTCACGTTAAAGAATAATATTTCAATCACTGGAATCATGACGTATGTTGATGCTAATCTTAACCTTTCTCTTACACCTTGCAATAGTTCTTGTCCTTGCTTGGCTAGCATGAAGAAATGCTTTATTAGGGGAAGTTCTGTCAAGTTTATTTCTATTTCTGAAAATAACTGCTCTTTTGCATTGTTTGACCAGCTTATTGAAAAGGAAGGAGAGTTTGTTTGAGTTAAATTAGATGATTAGGGTAATTATATCGATAAGAATATTGAATTCATCTTCAAAAGTCAAAAAAACTTCGAACTAATCATCAAGATTTCAATTAAAACCTTCTAAAACCAAAATCAACCAAATCCAATCCCCAAAGAACCTTATTTCCAAAGCATAAAAAAATTCATCTTTTCATTCAAAATTCCTAATATTAATCTTCAAATCCATCTAATATATTTAAATGTCAGTTTCGATGAGAAGACCACCCGCTAAAAACCAAAGAAAAGGCCGGGCCGAGTTAACCGAAGAGCAAAGACAAGAAATAAAAGAAGCTTTCGACTTGTTCGACACTGATGGCTCAGGCAGTATCGACTCGAAAGAGCTGAAAGTCGCAATGCGAGCTCTTGGCTTCGAGCCTCGTAAAGAAGAGGTGAAAAGAATGATCTCAGAAATGGACAAAGACGGTTCTGGAACCATCGAATACCCGGAATTCGAAGAGATGATGGCAAGCAAGATGGCAGAAAGAGACCCAAGAGAAGAAATTTTAAAAGCTTTTAAACTCTTTGATGATGACAATACTGGAAAAATCAGCTTCAAGAATTTGAAACGGGTTGCTAGGGAACTTGGAGAAAACATGACTGATGAAGAACTTATGGAAATGATTGAGGAAGCTGATAGAGATGGAGATGGTGAAATCAGTCAAGAGGAGTTTTTGAGGATTATGAAGAAAACGAATTTATTTTAGTAATTAGAGAGTATGAGTTTAGAGGGCTTGGGTTGGGTTTAGGCGGGTTTTTGATTGGTTTGATTGATGTTAGTGACTTAAATCCTAAAATCTCATCCTAATTTCTATTCACATTAATTAATCCTTAAGCCACATCTCTCTTACAGAGATGACAAACCCGTTTCATATCCTTACATCGATTCGTAACATAAGGAATCAAAAAGCATCCAAAAACCCCTCCCATAAAAAAAATCCCCATAGATGCCCAAAACGTTTTACTCGAGTTCCTAAACTCAATTTCCGTGCTGGTCTCCTTAGCACAAAAAGCGCACCATCTAAGAGTAGGTACAGTATTCAATTCAAAATCCTCATCTAACTGCCTCGCTAAAGTAGACCTATCAGTAGTAAGACTTCTCGCATCTCTCAACAATTCAGGTAATTTTTCCCTAAAAGTCTCAATCGCTGTATCCCTGACAGTATTTCTGTCTGTATTCAAATCTTCTGATATTTTATTCAATTTTTCATCAAGTCTCTTCAGAGAAAATTCTTTCGACTTTCCTTCAAGTATAAAAGAGGACTTATTTGGAGGTGAAACAAAAGAAGACCCACTTCGAGTATGGGCTGTTATAAAAGAACCAGTGTTCACATGTCGCTTCGGTGAAATAAATGAAGTGCTTTTATTTCGAGAACCGAACAGGTCTGAAGTCGAGTCGATCAATGAGGCACGAGGAGTTCCTGACATGTTGATTGCTGAGGACTCGTCGAGTTTTGGCTTCATTTCTGAAAGGTCTTCCATTAATTATATCCAAATCTCCTGAAAGTGACTTTGACTAATGGAATGAGAATTTTTTACTTGTCGTAATGGGAAACTTGGAAATAAGGAGTCGAATATGGGATGCGATCACGGCGAATGACTCGGATACTTTGAGGAAAATTATGAAAAAGTACCCGGAGTACCTGAATAGACCGATTTCATCTGACCGTAAGTCAAACGCGGTGACTCGCTCTGCGTACCTAGACCGTCCTCACCTATTAGCCCTTCTTCAGTCACTAGGAGCAGACCTAGACCAAACAGGCGAATCAGGAATCACAGGGTTGATGTGGGCTTCAGCAAAGGGCAGTTTAGACTCAATCAAGTTCTTAATTTCCGCAGGTGTTGACTTATCACTAAAAGGTCCTCATTCAATGAACGCCGCTGACTTCGGAGTTCTTTTCGGGACCTACAAGTCAGTTTTTTACCTGAACGAAAAAGGATGCATCCCAAGCAAGTCCAGTGAAGAATTCAAGAAAATCAGAGAAGAGATGAAAACTCCTCAAATTGACTTCGAGGCTTTTCTTCTCGCCTTGGAAAGAAAAGTCCTTCCCAGTCAAGCTCCTTTTTTCAGTAGTCAAAGCGAAAAAGTCCTCTTCAGTCCACGAGACCCAAACGAAACAATCGGAAGCTGGATGGTCTCAGTCCCAGATGCTTACCCTCGAGAAGGTCAAAGAAACATCGAGACAAGAGTTCGAGAAAGTTCTCAAAATGAAGTTCTTCAAGAATTCGATTTGGACTGAACAACTTCTTAAAAACTTAAAAGTATTCAAGCCTTGTAAAGTCTTTTTGAAATTTTAACTGGCTTAGATATAAAAATTAATCGAAATGATCCAAGACATTGACTTTCAATCACTGCCAGTCGACCTTCTGCAAGATGAACTTTCTTCCATCACGAAAGACTTGGACACTTTCATTGAAAAAAATTCTGAAAGAAGTCTTGAATACATGAAATTTGAAGCAATTGAAAGACTTGCGAATTTCATCCATCAACACAAAGATATGATCGAAATCGCAAGACAACTTGAAGAAAATTTCTTAAATGACCCGAAAATCCTGGCACTTCAAAAAGAAGTAGAGTGGTTTGATGAACGGGTTAAGTACTTCGAACAAATGCAAGAGACTGACCTAGAAAAACTTTCTTATCTTCAAACACAATGCAAATCTTTAAAAGAAACGAAAAAAATGATAGAAGTTAAACTAAAAGACGAGAAACTTGAAGTCAACAAGTTAAAAAAATCTTTACAAGGCAAAAAAATCTCCTCGCCTTTGAAAAATTCTTTATCTCCGAATTTTTCCTCAGACCTCTCATTACCCTCAGTATTGAAATCAGAGAAGGAAAAAGTAGAGTACCTTGAAAATGCTTCAAAAAAATTAAAAAAAACGTTGAAATCAGTGAAATTTGAAATACAACAATATAAGACCCAACAGTTCCAATCTCGTCAAGAGATCCTGCCAATTGAGAACTTCTTTCAAGACTGCTTCAAATCTGTTTATCATCTCATCTTCCAGCGACAGGCACAGTTGGATGACGGGCAACTTTCCTTGGCTTACCAGATGTTCCGTGAAAATAAGATGGACTTAAATGAAATCAAGCATAAACCCTTGGAAGTCTCTTCAAGTACTCATGGACATATCGTTCGAGAGGCACTTGCAGGTCAAAACGAGATGAGAAACGTAAAAAATACCTAGAAAAGAAAAAAAAACAAAGAATTTTCCTGGAATGAGTTTAAAAAATTACCAACTGAAACTATTTTTATCATGATTTCTTCAAAAAAAATGCTCAGGGTGTTAAGGAGCAGTCTTTGCTCTGTCGCTAAAACTTTTATCACTTCGGAGTCAAAGTCTTCAGTTGAACAACTGGAGGAGTTTTGTAAGGGTTATGCAGACAGGCTGAAAATCAGGACTGACGGCAAAGGAAATGCTATTTAATTAAGTTATTTTAGATAAACGGTTAAAATATCATTTTGTTTAACTTTTCGTATCGAGACCAAAGGTCTCGATTGGCATCATGAAGAGACTCGAGTAATTTTGACTTGTTGAGAACTACTTGGTCAACTTTTTCTCGGCTTTGAGAGTTGAGAAGGACTTGGGTTATTCGAAATTCTGTTTCTTTTAACTCGAGGTTTACTGAATGAAGATTTGTTTTTAAATTAGATAATTTTGAACTGCTGGAAGACTTCGAGTGCTTTAACTCGTCTTGGAGACTTGATTCTGTCACTTCGAGTTTGTGTAAAAGATCGGTTTTTGATGAGGTTAGGTTTAGAAGAGATGCTTTTTCTTCGGAAAGTCGATTGGTTAGGTCTTGTATTTCTTTTTCTTGGGTTTTTTTTAGGGTTTTTAGTTGGGTTTTTAAATTTTTTGTTTGGATTTGTTGGATTTGAGTGATTTTGGATGATATTTCTTGGAGATGGTTTGAAATGGTTTTTTTTTGGTGGGTTAAGTGGTCAAGTTCTTCGGTTAGGCTTTCTTTGATTTTTTCAGATGCTTTAACCACTTTAAATCTCTCATCAATTTTCCTTTTTTTCTCATCATCTGCTAGTCTTAATTTATCTTTGAGTTCAAACAGCAGATTCTCACTTAATTCTTGCTCAGTTCGAATTTTAATTAAATATTTATCCTGCAAGTCTTTAATTCTTTCAGCGAAAATTTTTTGATGATTCAATAATTCAGCTTTGGTCATTGTGATATTCTTTTTCATCATTTTCACTTCTTTTTCATAAACTTCTTCTTGAACACGAGTTTTTTCTTGTAGTTCTTCAACTTTTTTACAGTAGTCAAGGCATTCCAAATATACTAAGCCACTCATATTTTATGTATATTACCTATTCTCTAAAATCTTTGCTATTTGTATTATCGCTGCTTTACTTTCAGGTGTTAACTCCTGTCCGAACCGTGAGTTGTCTACATCAGAAGCAAGGTGTGGGCAGGCTTTTAAGATTCTTGCTAGTTTTCTTAACTGGTCATCTGCATCATCAAAATGTGGAACTGGAGACTTGTTTCTTAGTTCTTCAATATATTTATATTTTTCAGTTAGGATTCCTTTGTATAAGTGAATCGAGTCAAGTAGGTCATTTGAAAGTCCTGAGTCTTCTAGTCTTCCATCGAAATTAGCAGAGCACAACTCTTGTATATAAGGAATCAAGCAATGACTTAAATGTGTAGACGAGTCTCGAGGTAATTCAGTAGGTAAAAAGTCCATACTATAATAAAGAATCGATCCCTCAACATGAGCCTTACAAAGTTCATACATTCGATCATCACCCGTATTATAAAGAAAAAAAGGTTCTTCAGGTGTCGTGAATTTTCTACAAACCTCAACAGTTCCCCTCATATCACAAGTAATATCACAAACCCCAAGCAACTTCGGTAAAAACTTGAAATTCCCAGTAGACAACACCCTAGGAAACCTACTTTCATAATAAAGACAGTTGAAAACAACAGAAAGATATTTTGCATACTTGTTAAAAAAAACACTTTCATACATTCCCGGGTTTTGTTCATATTCCTGCCGATTAAACCTTCCTCCATCATTCCTCGAATAAAGTTTCTGAACCGGAAACACAACAATATAAATTTGAAACTTCGACTCCGGCCCTACCTTCAAACTTGCAAGTTGATCCGGATTTAAAACCTGATGCGGCAACAAGGACAACATCTCCTGAACCCCTAAAGAACATCGACCATTGCCGAGGACTCCCCAGACCATCGGAACGATAGGGTCGGGCAGTCCGCCATTAACAATAAATCCAGCGATTTTCGCGATTTCAGTCCTGATGTCTTTCAAATCTCGATACATATAAGCGAAGCCTTGGTATAAGAATGGAGTGCTCATGTTGCGCATCAAGAGATACTTGCCCAGGCCTTGAAGGAAGTCCATGACTCCAGCGTTGCCTCCGAACTTTCCTAAAGCCACTGTTCGGGTGCCGTTGTAGTTCTTGATACATTCATAGTCGACTAGAGTGATTCTGTTCGCGATCATCGAGTCAAGCATCGGCATGTTGTAGGCCTGCGCCTTGAATGTATGTGAAAAAAACATGAAAATACGACCGGGTAGAAAGTTACGAGGAAGGACTTCTTTCACTCCTAGAATGAGACTTGCTTGTGATAAGTCTTCTTCTAACTCGGCTCCTGCTGCGATGTATTCAGAATCTTGAAAACAACGGTTGGAGGAAGGCTGAAGAATCACTTTTATTCCTCGGCTTGAAAGGATTTTCACGTCTGATGGGATTAAAGGCACTCGACATTCCCAGTAGTTTTTGGTTTCTCGCAGAACTCCGATCACATTTCTTTCGCCTTCCATTTTTATATGGCACAAGGTTTGAAGATGTTTCGATGGAAGTTGAAAATGGGTTGATTGGGTATTTAGGGATTTGAGATAGGAATATTTTAGGATTAATATTCTCTTATCGTACAAAACTCCAGGTAAATAGCTGATTTAGTTTTCTTCATATTTTGGGATCATTTCTCAAAAAAGGTTCAAAGGATTAATTTTCATAGTTTACTAAAGGGTAAAAATAGAAAACTGATTTAAATATTTTGGCTCTTTAGGATTCTCATTTCATCATTATAAACTTTTGATCTGAATACTTACAGCATCGTATAAAGGGATGCTCGCCTCATCATCCCAATTTTTATTTTTTTAACCTTTCATTAAGGTTTTATCATTAGCTTCACCTTAGTAAGGGGGATAATTTCAGTAAACTATCTTAACATAGAAAGATTTAATTATCTAATTAATCGGTATACAATTATATGGAAGGGTAAGAGCTAAAAAGTAAGGGACTTCAGCGAGAGGACATAAAAAAAATCAGTGATGTAATCCGAGTAGTAGAAAAACGTCCAGAAGCCTCAGACTTTTTAAAACCAGTAGACTTTAAAGCCTTAGGCCTAGATGACTACCCCTTAATAATCAAGACCCCAATGGACATATCAACAGTAAAAAAGAAGCTAAAAGGAAATAAATACTCAACTTTAACAGAAGCCATCAACGACCTGATGCTAATCTGGGAAAACTGCAGGACTTACAATCAAATAGGAAGTGTATGAATCATTCAGGCAATCGTAAATCAAGCTGACATTCTCGAAGCCACTATGAAAAAACAATGCGAAATCAATGGAATCGCTTTGGAACTTCCGAAGAAAAGAAATCGAGAAGAAGTGATTCCTGAACCTGCACAAGAAGCTCTTAATATTAACTCAAAAATCGAATTTGCTGAAAAAGTCAAAAAAGTTTCACATGAAATTCTTGCGGATATCGTGAAAATTGTTGAATCTGATTGTAAACATGCACTTGAAGATCTTGATAGTGAAAGGTTGCAGATCAAAATTGACTGTTTGGATAAAGCAACTTTTGATAAGTTGTTACAGGTGGTGAATGGGTATATTGATGAAACTAAACCTGTGAAAAAACATAAAAAAAATAATTAGGTTAAGGGTTGAGTGGCGTTTTTATGAATATTTAGGCATGATGATTATTACTCTTCATGATTAATTTTCTTTTGACCAATCCCTAAAAACCAAATCCAATTACATCACAAAACTAAAAATTTCCTTAAAAGTAATATTTCTACGACATTACTTAATCACTCTAAAATTTTTGTTAGAGAGTAAAGGCACACTTAAAGAATCTTGATAAATAGGTATCTCCCTAAAGAACATCATGCAAGCCAAAGCCACAAGAGCCAATCCACTAAGACACAAAATCAAAAAAGTAAAATTCTGAATATCCGGCTCCAGAATCTGAGCAATAAACGCAAACAAAGTTCCAATTCCAACCGTCATATAAAGCACTCCCCAGACCTTCATCCCAACGATCCTTCCAAACAATTTCCTGCAAATGGGAGCCAAAAGAGTGAAATGTCCTCCCAGACTGACATAACTGATACAGATATAAAGAGTGAAAACCCAGTTGATATCATTTCCGAATCTAAAGCATCCTCCCATTACGATGATCAAAGTAATCAAAAGTAAATAAACTACTTTGAACCCATATTTATCATTCATATGTCCAAAGACCACCTTGCAAAACGATGAAAGTAATGCGCCGACTGATCCAAGAATAGCAAGTGATTGATCACTCATCACTTGTAAGTAAATCCCGATGTCTTTGTACTTCTGGACAATGTAAATCGGGTAAACTGATGTCAGAGAAAAGCAAATGAAGAGTAACCAGCATTCTCTTGTTCTTAAAGAGTTTTTGAAGCTGATCTGCTCGACTTCTTCTTTGTTTTCAGGAGGGTAGTTTTTAATCAATATGAAGGTAAAAATAATTATTCCCAAGCACACACAAGAAATCACTTCATACATCAGAGGCATTCTTTCTGATACTACTGAATCGAATATTTTCTGTCCTTGGTAAGAGACTGTTGGAGAATGGTTATCTGGGTTTATGATAAAGGTCCCGATGAAGTTGAATACTAAAGAACCTATTCCTATCAAGGAAGCGTTAATGCCTGTTGCGAGTCCAGGGTTGTTTGGAATGGTATTCAAGATCAAATTCATATTTCCTGATATCTAAATAGAAACTACTGAAACTCCACAACCAAGACCGAAGATGACCCCATAGAAGAGAATGATTATTTCAGGTGACTTGCTGAAAGACACCACCAAATGAGAAATTCCGATGAAAAAACTCCCAGATAAAGCAACTCTGAATAAAATTTACATCTTTGGAGGGTATCTATGAGAAAGCCAGACTCCAGGAATGATAGACAAACATCGGATTCCGTAAGATCCGAAGTAAAGTAGCTCAGTCTCCAATAGGGACAAGGGAGTCCCAATGCTGACAAAATAAGAAGATACATAGACCATGAAATTAGCCACAGTGTATATAAGTCCTGGGATCTAGCTTAAAATTACTAATGCGTTTAGACATATCCCAATCAAAGAGATTTTTGCTCGAAAGTCCATAATTATCATCCATTTTTCTTATGGAAGTTGTATGATTTGGCCTAAGAAATTTAGATAATTTAACTAGATTTTAGTCAAATATGGTTAATTTGAATATTTGTTTGAGTATATTTCAAATTTTTGGTGTTTAAGTGATTTTGGATTGTAGGTGATGTTTTTTTTTGAGAAGCAGGTTGATTATTTTTGAAGAATTCATTATTGTAAATATTTTCAAATTGACTAGAGAATTTATGGATTTTAGCTTTTGTTAAATGATATCATTGAAAATCGATTGTTTTTGGAAGAGATCCTTAACTTTTTTATAATTCATAATACATCTAATGTATCATAAAAATTCAACAAATATCATCAATAATGAAAGAATATTCTCAAATAAACATCTTAAAAACATTCAGGTATTAAATTAGTCCAGTCTATTATTTTATCTTAAAGTGACCTAAACTTCTGATTCCCATTCTTCTAATCATTTATTGACATATTATCAAGTTTTAAAACGCTATGTCTTCTGAACACATCCTTAGGAGGTCTTTCTTTGTGATTAGTTTCCATAAAGCCTAAGTCAGCAGGTCTAAAGTTATACTCTGAAACTTGTTTTTCTTTCTTCTTCGATTTTCGTGACTCAAGATACATGCTGATTAAAGTTGTTGAATTGAATGTCTAATTAAAAATCACAGCTAGAGTTAAAAAGACTGCTAAAGATAAAACATAAATAATTCCTGAATAGTATTTTGGACAGTCAGTGCAGGAGCAGGATGAATCACTCAAAGAAAAGTTTGATGAGTAGCTGAAATAAGCTAGCTGGTTTTTTATAGTTAATAAAAAACAAGAAAATAAGATCAGGAATACATTTAAAAGAAACTTCTGAATGAAAAGTACCATTAAAAGTGTTTTTGATGAGTATTGGCCTAAAAAAGTGGTCGTCAAAAGCATCAGGAGGGATAAGCAAAAAGTCATGCTTAGGGTAAATTGCAGTGAGTTTCTACCATAGAGGTAAATAAGGAAGGGAACTTGGAAAAATATTACCAAGACTAAACTTATTTTGAGCAGATACTGGCGACATTTCATTATGAAATAGTTTTGAATGGAAACTTGATTAATGTAATAAGACAAGCTAAACCTTCCCAAGAGAAAAAATCATCAATCTACCCATAAATATCAACTTTCCAAATAAATCTTGCTAATCTATTAAGTTAGAACTCTACTACTATCCTTTTCCAACAACGGTGTACAGTTCTCATCTTGATAAATCGGTAGCTCTCTAAAGAACATCATTCCAGTAAAAGCCAACACAGCCAATGAACTAAGTATCAAGATCAACCAAGAATAATACTCAATACTAGGTTCAATAACCTGAGCAATAAACGCAAACAAAGTTCCAATTCCAATCGTCATATAAAGCACTCCCCAGACCTTCATCCCAACAATCCTTCCAAACAATTTCCTACAAATCGGAGCCAAAACAGTATAATGTCCTCCAAGACTAACATAGCTGATACAAATATAAAATGCGAACACCCAGTCTATATCAGCTCCATAGCTAAAACCTCCTCCGACAACTATAATTTGAGCAATTAAAAGGAAATAAACTACTTTGAACCCATATTTATCATTCATATGTCCGAAGGCCAACTTGCAAAACGAGGAAAGTAATGCACCGATAGACCCTAAAGCGGCAAGTGACTGGTCACTCAAAATCTGCAAGTAAATCGCGATGTCCTTGTACTTTTGGACGATGTAAACTGGACCTACTGTAGTTAGGGAGAAACATATGAAGAGTAACCAGAATTCTCTTGCTCTAAATGAATTTCTGAAGCTGATCTGCTCGACTTCTTCTTTTTTTTCTGCAGGGTAGTTCTTTATCAAAAAGATGCAGGCTATTATGATTCCGAGACATACACAAAATATCACTTCGAACATCAGGGGCATTCTTTCTGATACTTTTGAATCGAATACTTTCATACCATTATGGGATACTGATGGCGGATAGTTGTGTGGGTTTATTACGAATGTGCCGATGAAGTTAAACACCAATGAACCTATCCCTATTAAGCATGCATTAATACCTGAAGCCAGTCCAGGTTTATCTGGAAGAGTGTTCAGAGCAAGGGTCATATTTCCAGAGATCTAAGTAAGAAGTACTGAGACTCCAGAGCTCAGACCGAAAATGATACCATAAAAAAGAATTATTACAGCAGGTGAATGACTGAACGAAACAGCCAAATGGGACAAGGCGACAAGCAGGCTTCCAGTCAACGCGATGCTGAATAAAGCTTACATCTTAGGAGGGTACTTATGTGAGAGCCAGATTCCAGGAATGATAGACAAGCATCGAATTCCGTAAGAAACAAAGTAAAGCAGTTCAGTCTCCATCGATGTCAGAGGAGTCCCGATATTGACAAAATAAGAAGTCACGTAGATCATGAAGTTAGCCACTGAGTATATCAGCCCTG
The DNA here is from genome assembly GCA_006503475.1 of Stentor roeselii. Classification (NCBI taxonomy): domain Eukaryota; phylum Ciliophora; class Heterotrichea; order Heterotrichida; family Stentoridae; genus Stentor; species Stentor roeselii. The sequence continues at coordinate 191,190 of RSEH01000010.1, forward strand.
GGATCTAAATGGGAAATACGAGGCCGTTAAGACAGATTCCCAATAGAGAGAGCTTAGCTCGGAAGTTCATTATTATAAGCCATTGTTTTTATTGAATTTTGACTGACTAAACCATGATTAATTTAGAATGATTTTTTTTTTGTTAGAGAATCATTATCGGATATCTGGATCTGGAAAAAGTCATGAAAATAAAAAAATCTTCGGAATGTCAAGATGTTGCATCAGTGATTTGTTGGATTTTGGTAATGAAAGTTTTCAATTTTAATAGAAATTTTTAGTTTTTCAATGAAAGTTGAAGAAATTTGATTCGTTTTGCATAAATTATTACATATTTTATTATAAATCAAAGAATAGTTTAAGTTCATATTTTTTAGGTTTTGGTGAATATGGCTTGGAATTTTACCAGAGTCGTAAAAGTATCATATTTTTATTTGGTTAATGATAAATTTTAGATTGGGTTGATTTTGGAAAGGTTTGAAGGAAGGAGACCATACATAGAAAATTTTAACTTATCTTCATATTTCTTAGTTTTTTTTGTATCAGCTTGGAAACTCATTCGTCTCAAGTATTTAGCAGCTGGGACTGAGTTTTATTTGAAATTTAGAAAAATTTCAGATTTGGCGAGAATTTGGAGAGATATTTTTAGACTTTATACTTGATATCAGAATAAAAATGAAATCATGCAAATTTGATTACATGAAGTTTGGATTTGTTTAAGGCACTTCCAAACATTTATATTAAAGTAATGCTATGATCAATTTTCAGGGTTAGAATTATTATTGTTTTTGGGAAAGAATCGAAAACACTTAGAAGTCAAAAAAGGAAATCATCATTTTTGAAATTAGTCTATAGAAATTATTAAGTATCTAATGTTTTTTTAGATGCTAAAGCAATCGAATAGTTATTCCTTAATCTTAGTAAAATCTCTTCATAAAGATTCAAACCAATATAAAAACCTCGAAACCAAATCCAAACGAACCATAATCCAATACCTGTCTAAAAAAAAAAACTTAAAAATTCCCTAAAAACCACTAAACCGCGAATACCTCTCCAGCCAAACTGAATTATCCAACTAACTAATCAACTTTAACCCTTTTTCTATCTTTTTCATCATCTAGTTCAGCAATACCAAACATTTTCCAAATAACCCAAATACAACAAACAGCAATTCCAATTCCAGCGACAACCTGCAAATACTCCCTATTCCTAATCTTTAAAACTTCTGTTACAACAGGAGGCTGCTGATCGAATCCATCATCAACTCGATTTATTTCACTTTTAATCTTTTGAACAATAAGGGCTTGCTTCTTGGTAAGTTCAAGAGTTTTATTTTGAAACTGATCTGCAGAGACTTTGAACTTTTTTACCTCTCTGAGTAAAAAAAGTTCCTCATCCTTCAATCCAATTTCCGCAGACTCAAAGTCAATATTTTCAAGACAAGCTTCAAGAGTTTCCGCAGCAATTTTGGCGACTAAAAGATTATAAGGATGTCCAAAGTTCTGAGAAATTTTGATAATCTCATTTCTTTCACGCTCGACGACAGCAGAAGAAACCATCAAGCAAGCGATCCAAACACTTCTCTGCTGAGCCAAAGCGATTTCATCAGAAAGTTCCTCCTGATTAACAGGCTGCGGTTCTTTCATCGCGAAAGCAAAGCAAACTAAAAAAATCATAATTTTACTAAAGACATGGAAAACCCGATCGAGTCTATTTCTTTTTCAGAAAGAGAACAAAAGTACTACTCAATAGAATTTGAAAAACTTACAACATCACAAACTCTTCCCTTACAAGACAGAAAACTTAACCCTTCTCAAACATCTGCATTCTTGAAACAACTAAAAATCTCTGAAGACAGCTGTAAAAAGATCTGGGAACTTGTATCAGAAGGAAGAAATTTCTTGAAATTCGCTCATTTCATGGCTGCCATGCGCCTTTGCAGTGCGTTGAAACAAGGAAAAGGACTGAGTCAAGAAACTTTTAGATCAGAACAACAGGTCCTGGCAAGAAAAAGTCGAAATGTCCCTGCCCGGCAGAGAAGTGAAGAAGAGAAAAGAAATGATGAAGGTGTTAGACCTGCTGACCCTCGTGAAGAGAAAGATGAAGAAAAAAATCAGGATTTAAATGAAAATCATAGAAAAGAATTCACTGGAATCAGTCTTCAGGTCAGTCAGGAAATTTCTGTGAGTAAAAAGTTTGAAGAAGGAAGAATCTCTTCAAGTGATGAAAAAAATGAAGAAGTCTCTGAAGATAGTGATCAGAAAAATTGGAATCGTTTTGGACCTCTTCAGCAGGTTGTAGAAAAATATGAAAAAGAACTCGGGAGAGAAACTTCTGAAATTAAGATTGAGGAAAAGTTTGAAAAAGTAGGAATGGGAAAAAATGGAAATGAAATTAAAGAATTTGGAGAAACTTTTGAAACTCGTGTTCAACATGCACCTTTTCATGATATTGAAATCGACCCACAGGTGAAGTCGGACTTTGAAAGTGATCAAATCAAGTCGGTATCGATAAATTTTAATGAAAATCAAGAAAAGCCAAAGACTTTTCCCCTTCCTTTCTCAAGTCCACCTGAAAAATCACTACCTTATAACCCTCCCTCAGAAGAAAAGCCTTTTCTAAAGCCAGATCCGTTTTTCCAAATCCATCAAAAATTCGACACAGAAATAAATTTAAAGCTCGAAAGTGAAAAACCTCCTTTTCAATTAACAGGAGTTGAAAAAGTAAAAGAAAAGTTATCATCATTAGAAGACATCGACCTCTGCGATGACTTCCCAGGTAAGCAAAAAAATCCCTTCACAAGTTCATCCCATCCTCCTCCATGGTCAATAAACCCAGAAATTCCTCAAAAATTAAAAGATCCATCAAAAAAGTCCCCCGAGGAGCCAAGACGTCAAGAAAAGTGTCTAAACTTCCCTTGTGAATTAAAGCATTCCTCTCCAACACGACTAGAAAGCAAAGTAGAAGAATTGAAACATTCACCAAAGTTAGTCCCAAGAGTTCCTTCCCTTCCAAAGATCTACAAAGGCCAGTTAAAGCAGATCCCAGAAGAGGTGACCCCTCCAAAGTCCTCCTCGTCAAGAGAAACGACGATAACAGTGGACAGTCCAGTGCTGATCACTTCTGGTTGGTGGGGAGCGTCTTCTTACTACATCTACAGCATCACGACTCGGGTAAGTGGCAAAGTCTTCAACGTGAAAAGACGCTTCAGTGACTTGGACTGGATGCACAACCAACTCCTCACTAAGTACAAAGGCTTCATCATTCCTTCAAGACCTGAAAAAAAAATGCTTGGGAATAATGAAGAGAAATTTGTTGAAGAAAGAAGAATGTCTATGGAAAAGTACTTGAACATCATCGCTAAACATCCTATTTTATGCAATTCTTTCGCTTTTAAAGCTTTCACTCAAACTCCTAATGAAAAGTTCGAAAGAGAAAAATTGAATGCTGAAGGTGTTGAAGAGTACTCAGAGTATAAAAATATTGAAGATGCCATGGATCAAGTTTGTGCACTCTTTCAAAACAAGCTACAGCTTATTTTATCACAGAAAGTTCTTCCGTTCTCAGAAGAAGTCTCAGCTATCGAGGAAAAAATCGTGAAACTTGAAATACCAGTTCAAACTTTCAATGGTGCACTCATGCATTGGGTAAAAACTTCTGCGGAAAGTGGAAAAGTACTGCAAATGATGAGTATTTCTAAACATTTCTCTGAAAAAATGCAGGGATTTCGAAGTATTTTCAGGGAAAACTCAGGGAATTTAAAGAAACTCGCTTTAGAGGTTAAGGAAGAACAATTGCGACTTGAAGGGCTGAAAGAAGCGCTGAATACTTACAAAGGGACTGTAGAGGAGTGCTCGAAATTGCAAAATCTTATTACTAGGAAGCTGGCGAAGCATAAAAGCAGTTCAAATGAAGATACCAAAGCGAGATACCTCAGCGAGATACAAGCCACTCAAGACGTTATCGACAAGTACAATAAAGACTTAGAAGACATCGAGAACAACCTGATAAAAGAAAGCAAAACATTTGAACAGTCTAAAACCGAACACCTAGAAAGCACTTTAATAGACCTCGTTGAACTCCAAAAACGTCATTACGAGAAAGAATCCAATTTCTGGTCAGAATGTTTAGCTGAATGGAACTAAATTACTCGTTTATATAGTTTTTAACCCACTCTTCCATGAACTTATACAAGAAATCATATTGGTTTTTTGTTTGAACCATTTTCCATCTTTGCTCTCTCAGTCTTCTCACAGTTCCAAAGACACTGACCCTTGGGTTAAAAGTCGTCATTTGCACTGCATGGATCATCTGACAAAGCGAAATCAAAGTCCCAGTACGACCGATTCCTGCACTGCAATGAACCAACACCGGGCTTCGACTTTCAAGTATTTCATCAATCATGTATTTAATGCTTTGATATTCTTCATCGAGTTCAGGAGCTCCATGGTCTGGCCATGCAATGCTTTGTAAATGTTTTATTGTTTTCACTTCACCGTCACAGACAAGGTCGAACTCTCTGAGTGTCAAAGTCGCGAATTCTTCTGAAATAGACTTTAATGTTATTTCGAAGTCTGCAGTTGACAAAGTGCCTTCAAGAGGAAAATATTGATCACACTTCTGTTTTCCGTTTTCTCTTATAGCAGTGACCATGACAATCAAAGAAACATCATGTTCCCAAATCATTTTCCAGAAGCTATTCCTTGAAATGTCGAGTGGTCCTTGAGTAGCGATGAACCTTGGACATGAGTTATGCCCTTGAATCCAATTTGCATTGATGTACTCTTTTGTGGAAACTGTGACTTTGGTATCTGAAAAAGGAAGGACATCGGAGTACCTGTTGAACTTCTGCAGGTCTGAAGCGTTGGGGATCAGACGTAATTCGTGACGTTTGGTCATCGTTATTTTTCCCATTAAGGTGAACTCTATATCAATGTTGCGTCTTGAAAGATGGTCGGAAAACTCGGTGATTGGAATTCCTTTTTCTATCTCTTTTAAGTCTTCACATTGGCTGTAGAAGAACTTGTAAGAGGTGTCTGTTCCTGGTAACGGACCCTCGATTAATGGAACTTCCATTTGTCTTTTGTTACCGGGTTTAAATTATTTAAAGGGTAAGAAGGTGGTGAGGAAGAATTGGAATAGTGAAGAATTTGGAGTTTTAATGAGTTTTTAACGGGGGATTATGATTTTGAGGATAGGTTTGGATGGGTTTGGGTTATGATAGGATGGCTTTAATGAGAAATTTTAGATAAGAGATTAATTTTTATTTAAAGAGGTTAAAAGTTGCCATGCATCTGACATTATATAAAAACTTCCAGTTACTAAAATCAGGTTTTTGGACTGATCTTCAATTAAGTCATTCAAAATACTTACAACAGGTCCAGACCCATCAGGAACAACAGGAGAATTGCTTAAAATCTCATCAGTCTTCATGAGTTTTAAACTATTCCCAGAACAAAAAAATAGCCTTTCACAAAAATTCCTTAAAATTTTTATTGATTCTTCAAATTCTTTTCCCTTCATCACAGCAAAAAGACAATCAATTTTTTTTAAAGGATACAAAAATCTAATATCAGAGAGCATTCGAGAAACTCCGCTAGAATTATGAGAAACATCTAAAATCACCTGTTTTCCATTCACTAAAAACTCTTGCAACCTAAATAACGGCCTAGAATTCAAAAGTTCAATTTTCAAATCATTTCTCACCAAGTTCATATCAACAAGTACCTTTAAAGCAACTTTGCATATTTCTTGATTTTCCATGTCATAAGTCTGATACTCAGCCTTTCCCTTCACCTGAACAGGCAAAGATCTTTTCTCATCACATGTCCTCCTCACCACATCTTCCAACACAGAAGGTCCAAACACACAAGGAACGTTATTTTTGATGATTCCAGCTTTATTCTCAGTAATTTCTTCCAAAGTACTTCCTAAAATATTCATATGGTCGAAGCCAATACTGACAATCACTGAAAGAACAGGGTGGATGATATTTGTATTATCAAGTAGTCCTCCGACTCCAACTTCAACGCATGCAAAGTCAACCTGGCAGTCTCGAAAATAAAGAAAACTGACAACTGTGTAAATATCGAACCATCCAAGGGCAAGTCTTTCATTTTCAGCGATTTTTCGAATAACTTTTAAGTAATTAAAGAAAGTTTCTTCAGTGATTTCCTGAAAGTCCACCTGGATTCTTTCAGTGAAGGTAAAAATGTGAGGAGATGTGAAAATCCCAACACGATAACCTGAACCTTGCAGAACTTTCGCTATTTTTGTAGTGACTGAGCCTTTTCCGTTAGTTCCTGCAACATGAATCGATTTGAAGCTGTTTTGAGGGTTGTTTAAGGATTCACTTAATTTGAAAGTAGTGAAAATCGACCCTGGAGGCCCTTGTTGTATGTTAAAAAACCATTCAGTGATTGAAGAAGGCTCCATGGTTATATAATGGAATATCAGGATAAAATACCTGAACATTGTGAAAATTTTTCAACGTTTTGGATCGATCAGCCATGGCTTGAGACTAACGTTTTGACTGAATTGAACGTAATGAATTATTTTTACAATTCTTTATTTTATGATAAGTCCTGCAACAATGAAAAAACGAAAGAAGACCTGCATAAACTCAAATTCATGAGAGGTCTGGAATACATCCCACTTCTAAGTCACTCAATACCCTCTAAGGGCATCTTCTATATAAAAAAACAATTCAGAACAAGTGATAAAAAAGTGATTCCCATCGCTTTATACTACATCTACTATGGAAGAGTCTATGAATCTCCAAGTCTTTCTAAAGTGATTAACGCGAAAATAAGAAGTACTTCTTTTTTCTTGAATGAATCATTAACGTCTCTCGCAAGTCACCTGGAAGAGCAGCTAAAAAAATAAGTAGTTTGTAAGATTTCTATGAAATTATCCTAAACTACAACGCAATCTTGGGGAACTGGTGGAAGTAACTCTTCTGGCATTTCTCCGTAATAGGAAAGTTTTCCAACGAGTGACATTGCGTCGTCTTCTTTTCCTTGTTGAAGAAGATCACAAATCTGTTCGTATATCGCGAGTTGGTTTCGATATCTTTCTAAATCACTCGCGTTTATGTTTGAATGAGTTTCTAGGTAAGCTTTTAACTTATCTCTTAATTCTCTCATTGACTCTTGAAGGACTCCGCCTTGAAAGAATTGGTTTCCTAGGTCTTCTAGACCTTCTTTTAGTTCTGAGTTGTTTTCGAGCTCATCTGCTAGGTTTTTCATTAGATTTTCAAGCATTTCGAAGTTTTCTGGCTCGTCTTGCATTTCTTGCTTGATTTCATTCATGACCTCTTGAACTGACTCAGTCTTTTTGACTTCTTCTTTTTTTTCCTCTTCATCTTCAAAGTCGTCCAAGGCAGAGTCGAGGATGTCTTTGTCCATTTATCGTTATTTATTCGATTCACAGTTGAAACACAGAAATTTTACTAAAAGTCTTAGCTAGTATTTATTTAAGATTTTATGACGAGTTTATACCTGCTAAAGGCTCTTCAAAATAGTTTTTGTATATTCCAGCAGCACTTTCATAGATTTTTAGATTTGGATGAGAATTCAACCGTTCAATAGACTCAATCCCTCCTAAGTCATAAAACAAAGCAAGCGAATTCGTAGAAGAAAAGCTAACAGCAAGTGAAAAAATAACATCAGCGACTTCCAAAGCACATAAAATACTATCAGGATCAGACATCTGTATAACCGAGATCAAATTTTCCAAGAGTTCCTTCTGAAAAGGAAAATTTGGGTTTCCAGCAAACTTAACAAGATGTTTCGCAGCAATTAAAGCTTCAGCCCTAACATTGCGATCACGATGTTCAATTGATTTAATGACATTTTTGAATAAAGGAAGATTCAAAATAGTATTTGCAGTATTTTTTTCCATCGCCACATTCGAGATGATCAACAAGGCATCACTAATTACTCCAGACTGGTCATTTTCAACTAGAACAGCAAGTGAATCAAGTAGTTTATTATCAATGAGGAACCTTGTATATACTTCATCCCCCAAAGACAAGTTGCTAAGAACCTGCGCTGCCCTCGCCTTGATTTTAGTCGAATCATGAAGACTAAGACTGATAATCCGACTGATCATCAGCGTGGAAAAGACTTCAGGCAGATGAGCACCTTGAGCAGTAATATGAAATAAACATCTCAAAGTATCACTTAAAATATCTTCTTGACTCATCAACAGAAACTTCGGCAAGACTCCTAAAAACGCTTTGACCATTGATTCATCAGGTACAGGAGGAAATTTAAACAAATTCGAAAGAAGCCAAATATACAACCCGAAAGTATTCAACTCTAAAGACTGATTCATGGTAATCTTTCGAATAACTGAAGAAAAAATCCCTGTTGCATGGACAAGGTTTCTATAGTCTTTCGATTCACCTGCGATGTTGCTCAAGGCCCAGACTGCTTGATTATTCGCTTCATTTATCTGGTCGTCTGTAGCGAGTCTTCCAAGTAGATCAATAACACCCTGGGCGGCAAGTCTAGGAAGGACACTCGGGTTTTCAACAGAGGTAAGATTCGTGATAATCCAGGCAGTGTTTAACTTCACTTTCAAGTCACTTGACTGAAGATATTCATTGAACTTCAAAATAAGTTCAGTCTTTGAAAGGACTTCTAAACTTTTAAGGTTTTCAGTCGAGACATATTTTCGCATCTGTTCTAAACCGCATGATAATATTTGAGGGTCTTTTGTTTGGAGGATTATTGATGAAAGTGTCAGGATTTTTTCGTAGGGACTTGAAGCGCGGTCTGAAAGAACTGGTGAGAAGCTGGAGAGAAGATCTGGGACTTGGAAAAACTCTTCTGGGATGTTCTCGGATAACTCACTTATCAGACGAGATCTTTTCACGTAGTTTTCAAGACGCTTCTTTTTTCGAAGGGATATTTGCTGTTCTTCGCGTTGCTTTTTTATTTCTGACTCGTCTACACCGCGTTGGTATGATTTGTTCCGATCTTCTAAACGATTTGAAGTTGGATTCATATTGAATTGTTAAGATTTTCAGATTTTTCTTTGTTGATTGGAGGGAAAGAAGAGATATTTAGGGGTTTAAGTTTTTGGAATGGGAATGGTAGGGATTATGGATCATTTGGGAATATGTTAGAGTTTAGAGGGTTTTATTATGAGTTTTATATGGTAAATCAGAATGATGGTAATAGATAGTACTAGAGTGCATTAATATATGAATGACTAGAAGCGCAGATACAAATATTCAGAGATTCTATTAGGAATCTAGAAGTCTACATTCTATACCAATAACTCTAAACTTTTCTTATCAATCATAAAACCACCTTCAAACAAAAAATATATAAATGAAAGGGAGACCTCCAGTAAAACCATCCCACAACATCAGAAAAAAAAACTCTTCATCCGACGAAGAAAACGACAAAGTAGAAGACTTGGGTACATTTCACTCACCACCTCCAAGACTAGGCCAAGACTACTCAGCACTTCCTTTATCCCCTTGTTTCGAGCAGGTCTTCTGGTCAAACAACATTCCAATCTACTGGTCAGGGACCTCAGGTCCACTAGTCCTCTGCCTTCATGGCGCAGGTCTTTCCGCATCTTCATTCGCTCCAGCTGCTCTGTTGTCCAAAACAATTCCAGTTCAACTTATTTCTTTTGACTTTCGAGGTCACGGCCAGTGCCCAGAAAGCGACTTGGATAATGACCTCTCTTCCAATAACCTTGTCTCTGATGGACTCAATGTCCTTTCTTTCATTAGATCTAGAAACCCTGATGCTGGAATCGTTCTTGTTGGACACTCTATGGGAGGAGCTATCGCCTCGAAACTCGCTGTTGAAGACCAGACACGTGGAGGGAGACTTGCTGGACTTATCATTGTTGATGTTGTTGAAGGACAGGCACTTAGTGCTTTACCACATATGGAAACTATCATCAATCAGAAACCAAAAAGTTTTAAAAATGTAGAAAAAGCTATTGAATGGGCTTATTCTTCTAATACTGTAAGAAATCTTAAAAGTGCAAGGACTTCTATTCCTGTTCAATTAAAATCAATTCCCGGAGGAGTAACCTGGAGAACAGACTTAAAAAAGACTCAGCCCTTCTGGGAAGACTGGTTCCGAGGAATGAACAACGCTTTTCTCTCATTCCAAGGTCCAAAGCAGTTGATAATCGCAGCAAGTGACCGAGTAGACCAGCAAATGATGATAGCCCAAATGCAAGGAAAGTACAAACATTCCGTTTTTTTCAACGTAGGCCACATGGTTCAAGAAGACGACCCAGAAAGATTCGTAAACGAGTTGAGAACGTTTGTATCAACCTTTAAGGTTATAGGCTAATGTCGCTAGTTAATGGAATATAAGAAAACCCCTTCAAGCCTTCTGCCAAATCGCGTAGAACTTCTAGAAGCCGACATCTTATCCATCATCGAATCAGCAGATTTTTCTGATTTCTCCAATTTTAAAGCCTATTGGAAAAGCAATGGTCTTAGCATGATCCATCATTCAATCAGGCCAAAGGAAAATAAAGACGAGTTCTACCTCGTCGCTTATCAGATCTTGACTGACCTGGTTAAAACCTCTCAGGAACTTGCAATAAAATCACTTTTCGTCCTTTTCACTCTTTTTTGCACTCAACATCGAAGTCCTGTATTAATTCCTATATCGCCAGAAGTCGCTGAGATTCTTTTAAAACTCTCAGAAACTCATGAAACTTGTAGAAACCTTTTAGGAAAATTAGCAGGTCTTCAAGCTTTTGACTTTTGCTTGTCAGAAGGTGTAAAATCTTTCATCCGCCCGAAGAAGACTCATTCTGAAGGTTCAACGCAGGCAGAAACAGAAGGAAAAGTGAGCGAAACAGTCTTCACCCCAGTAGTGATTGACCATGACTCATTAGTTTCACAAAGTATTCACTACGCCTGTTCCAAAGAGAAGCTTAAACAGAAACTCGAAGCAAATCTTCATTTTTTTTCAAATCAAGGAGTTCCCAGCAGTGACTTCGCGAAAAACTTCAAAGCTGAAAACGTGAAACTTTTAAACCTTTCAAATCCTTTATTCCCAGACCTGCTTCGGTCTCGTTTTCATCTTGTCAAGCAGTACATCGAGAAGTTGAAGTCAGAAGACGTGTTTATCACTGACAGTTGAGTATTTTATCCTATATTAAAAATGTCGTCTTTGGCCCGGTTGAATTTAATCTCAAGTCACCTTTTAAGTCACTTTCACTTCGAACACGACGGTTCTCTTGACGAGTATCGAGGCGAAAGTCCTTCCTGGTCCAAGCCGCTTCGATCTTTTTTTTATGAAGTGGGTTCTGACCTGTACTCTCAGTTTATTTCAGCCCACGAAGGCCTCAAGTCCATGGAAAACAACCCAGTTCCTCACATGTCGAAAAACGAGGCCAGGGAACAACTGATGCGTCGCTTGTTTGATTTGAAAAAGACTTTAAGTGTGACTCGTGATCAACAACTGACGCAGCCTTTACGTTCATTTGTGTTTTCAGTGGTTAATCTCATTTATGACATGCCTTTACTGATTAAAATAGGAGTTCATTACGGACTTTTCATTGATGCCGTCGAGTATATTGGAACTGCGAAGCATGTTAAGGTTGTTGAACAGGCACTTGCCTTGAATGAATTCGGGTGCTTTGCACTCACTGAACTTGGACATGGGTCTAACGTTTCAGCTGTTGAAACTGTTGCAACTTTTAACAAGGAAAATAGAACTTTTACTATTAATTCTCCAACACCCACCAGTGCAAAGTGGTGGATTGGAGGAGCTGCCCAGACTAGCAATAAAACTGTTCTCTTCGCACAGATGGTCGTCGATGGAGTCAATCACGGTCCTCAGGCTTTTTTAATTGACCTACGCGATAGAAACACTTTGAAGGTCTTAGATGGTATCCAGATCGGTGACTGTGGATTTAAAAGTGGAAATAATTCTATCGATAACGGTTTTATCTTGTTTAAAAATCATCAAGTCCCTTATGATTCACTTTTAGACCGCTTTTGTCGAATAGACGGAAATGGAAAATTTCACACTTCTATTAAAAAAAAGGAAAAAAGACTGGGAATCATGCTTTCTAGTCTCGTCAGAGGCAGGACCTGCTGTGTTTCAAGTTCTCAGGCAAACCTGCTTAATGCCTTGACGATTGCCATTCGTTACTCCGCTGTTCGTCGGCAGTTCTCAGCAGGTCCTACGATTGAGACCCGGATTTTAGACTACCCTTTAACACGGACTCGACTAATTCCACATCTTGCCAACTTATTCGGGAACCTTGCAAGTAATGAAATAATTTTCACGAATTACAAGTTTATAAGGGAAAAAATGGCAGAAAATCATGAAGCTGTTGAAGTGACTGAGTTTCATGCAATTCTTTCTGTATTGAAAAGTCTTACAACTGACTGGGCTTTTGAAGGCGTTCATGAATGTCGAAGGGTTTGTGGGGGTCTCGGGTATTCACATTTTTCTAGACTTGGACAACTGATGGCAGATCATGATATTAACTTGACCTGGGAAGGAGACAACCATGTTCTTTTACAACAAACAGCTGGATTTATTATTAAGCAAAGTTTGAAGGCTACTACAGGAAAAAATGTGGAAGCTAAATCTCTGAAAATATTAAAAATGGATTTAGAAACTGTTCATAAAGAGAAACCATCAGCTGAATTCTCAGTTGACGGGTTAATCGCTTGTTTCGAACATTTATTGAATTTATTTTTGCATAAGTCACTGAATTTGTTACAGAAAAATGCTTCGGTTTCAAGTGAATATTTCGATGTTTGGAACTTATCTCAACCTCCTCTTCAGAAGTTGGCAAAGATTTATGGAATAGTGCAAATCGCACATCACTGGAAATTAAGGAATCAACAGATGAGAGATAAACATCAAGAAACTTTTAACTTGCTAGAAAAACTTTTAACCTTGTTTTTAATTGATAAGGTCAGGGACTACTCAGCTGATTTACTTGCTGAAGGGTTTTTCGATGCAGGACATTTGGAAACTCTTGAAAGGAATTGGAAAAAACTTTGTGTTGAGCTTGGAAGTCAATCAGTTAGAATTGTTGATGCTATTACTTTAAGTGATCAGGCTGTTGGATCTGTTCTTGGGTGCAGTGATGGGCAGATGTATAAAAGATTCACTCAGGCTGTTGAGGCGCAAAAGGATTGCTATGAAAAAAATATCGAGTCAGTTAGGTTGATTCAAGAGTTATTGAAATAAGACTTTTTACTAGTTTTATTGGATTTTCTTAATAATGGAAAAAATTTTCGAGGGTCGAAATAAATCTCATCTTCAATGTGGGAATTTTTTGCAACTCAGGGAATCGAGTGAGTTGAAATTACTTAAACAAAAGAAAAAAACACGATTAGCTTTCTTATCTGAGAATAGAAAAAAGCTTAAACAGGAACATGACAGTCTAATGCAATCTCTAACTCTTTCCCACAGTTTTTCTCTGATCTTTTCCGACGACGAAAAATCCCAAACAGAAGGTGCTCATAACTTAAGACTAATCCTAAGCCAGAACTACACTGTTCCATTTCAAGAACTAGTTGATTCAGGAGTGATTCCTGTGCTAATAAATTTTACATCAAACTTCTCATGTCCCGGTCTTCAATACGAAGCAGCATGGTCTTTATCGAACATAGCATCAGGCGATGCAGAGCACAGCAAGATCCTTGTCGACCGAGGAATAGTCCCAAAAATCGTAGATTTGCTTCAAAGTCCCTTCGAGCACATTAAAGATCAAGGTGTTTGGGTGATCGGAAACCTGACAGGAGACTCAAGCAGTTACAGTGAATTAATCTGCAGATATGGCACAGTCCAAAAGTTAATAGAAATCATTCAAACCTGCACTTCTAATTATTTACTCCAGTCCGCTGTTTGGGCTCTTGGAAATTTATGTAAAGGAGAAAAAGCTCCTGAGTTTAAAGTGATAAAAAATGCGGTTTCGGTCTTTTGCAAGCTTCTCCTGAAAAACGATGAAAGTATCATTAAAGAGTCTCTTTGGGTTTTAGCTTCGATTACTGAGTACTCAGAAGAATCTTGTGATGTTCTTATTTTAAATGAGGTGATTCCTCGGATTATCTCCTTTTTCTCAAGTAAAGACATAGACCTCCAGCTGCCCGCAATCACGATAATCGGCCGAGTAGCAGCAGGAAGTGATATCCAGACTTCAGAAGTGATAAACTCCGGAGCTATCCAAGCACTAACTCAACTGATAAACTCTCCAAACCGTGAAATAAGAAAAGAAGCGATTTGGTGTCTTTCCAACTTTGCAGCAGGTAACGAAGAACACATCGAATCGCTGGTAAGAGCCGAGATTTTCCAGAAAATGATGAAAATCATCTACCGTGATGAGAAATACGTCAAAGTCGAGGCCTTGTGGGTCGTCGCAAACGCTGCAGGAAAAGGTTCAAAAAAGCAAATTAATGAACTGGTTAAGGCCGGAGCTATTTCTACTCTCATACACTGTTTGAACAGCGAGGACTACAAAGTCTTGCAGGTCGTCATGCTTGGAATCAAAGGAATCCTCGCTGCTGGAAATCAGATCTTGACTGAATCTGGCAGCAATCCTTATGCCGTCATTTTTGAAGAGAGTGACGGGCTGAGACTACTTCATAAGTTGCAGTTTAAGGAAAATAACAAGATTTATGAAGATGCTTATTTCATTTTGACTAGTTATTTTGAAGGTGATGAACTGGAGTTATTTCAAATGATTGACTTTTAAGGTTAATAAATATGATCAGTCAACGGCTGTCTTCCAGAAAGACTGACAAAAAACCTGCGAATTTTTTCTATGCGATTTGCAAAAGTCTTAAAAATTTCAATAGTCAGAAGCAGGGTGGTTTGAAAGACTTTTGTGTCAATGGGTCTAATTTAAATGATGTGAAAAAATCACGAAATTCAAAACTAGAAGACAAAAAATTGAAAGAAAGAGGAAAAGTCCTGAAGAGTAAAAAAAAGAAATATGGAGGCCGGGCTTACCCAAAGCTTAACCTTCTAAACCTACCGAGCAGTAAAACCGACTTGGCCTACATTTCAAGCAGCATTGAAAGAAGTCTCAGTTCATGCAGAACAAAGTCACCAGTTGTCAGATATCACGATTTTCCCAGTCCCAACCAAATCTTCCAAGTCCCATTATCACTTCGAGTCCAAGGCCTTTCAAATCAGCGATTTTTAAGAAGTTTGACTCCATGTTGACCTTATAAATAATTTTTAATGTTTTTGCTTCTCCAGATTTTCACTTTAAGCCAATCTTCGACCTGCTCGCCTTACAAATGCGCTCCAGCTGACTATAAAATGCCGAGTTCATATTGCGCAGTTTCTTATAATCGAACTTTTTTCTTATCTCCTTGCAATTCGAATCAATTCTGTGATATTGACAGTGGAAAATGTAAAGATTCTCAGGTTAAACCTACACTTCTTGCTTACCCTGGAGAAAAGTGCTTGAAAGACCTGGACTGTGTTTTTCATATTTGCGCGAATAAGACTTGCAAAGGGTTGGGTGTTGATAAAACTTGCATTTCGCATGAACAGTGCGATCCGGGACTTCGATGTCATGAAGATCGTTGTCAGAAACAACTGGATTTGACTGCATCTGGGTGTTATAGTGAATTTGATTGTATCAACTCGGCTGGGTGTAATCACCCGGTGAATAGTCTTATTGGAACTTGCACGGCGTATTTTTCTGTTCCTATTGGACAGATTGTTAGTGATTGTATTGCTGGAACTAGCTATTTGTGTAAAAGTGCGGAATGTGAACCGACTTCTTTACTTGGGAATTATGGGAAATGTAAGGTACCTACAGCTAGTCTAAAAAATGTACCCGTGGCTTGTTCGGACTCGAGTGAGTGCTTTGGGAGTGACGGTGTAAAAAAAGTAGCAAGTATGTGCATCTGTGGTTATAACCCAACAGGTAGCAGTTACTGTCAAGTCTTCAAAGGTGACTTACCAGGCCTCGAGTTTTTCTCCACATTGCAAAGATCTCTAATCGCAAGTCTAGGAGTCTGCAACACAATCCGTCGTTTTTCAGAAGACTGTCTCCGTTCAATCAACAAATATTCAGAAGTCCTTCGAGCGACTTGGAACTTTTACTTTTATCCAGAGATCCAAAACAACGACCGTTGCGTTCAAGAGATGATAACCTTCGAGGCATACGAAGTAGACGATTTTTCAGTTTACATATCAATATTCCTACTTATTTTATATTAAAATATCTACTTCTTCGAGTACAAAATCTTATTTTTGAAGAAACTTTCAGTATAAGTCACCATCTCGTCCTTTTTCTTGAAGAAGTACTTATCAGGTGAAGGACTATCAGCGACTTTGAAGTGATTCGGATATTGTCTCCTCATTTCACTGCGAGCAAGAAGAGTTTCAAGTCGATATCCAGGGTTAAGTCGCATTGTGAGTCTTGGAGATATTTCATGCCAGTTCTTTTCATTCGTCGCTTCTCTTACAGGCGAGGTGAAGGCCAAGCTGCTATGAAGACGGTCTTGGACTTTTCCATTCAAATGTTCTGTCACTCCTCGTCTTCTCAACATGATCGGAATCTTAAACGACGCTGGAGGGTCCATCTTATAAACCAATAAACAACTAATTATTTTTTTTTTTACTCAGAATAATCGCTTTTGCCTTCACTTCTATTTCAGGTTCTTCTTCACTTTCTTCAATTTCACTTATATCTTGGAACTCGGGGTCAAATTTTTCTTTTAAATTTCCTTCTTTTTTTGATCCTTTCACTTTTTCAATGCTGCTGGAAAAGTGCTTGTTGAAGGCTAATGTTAGGTTTTTTTTTGATGAGGATGATAATGACTTGAAATCTTCATCGTTTAAGGAAAGACCGATGATGTTTTCTTTGAATGTCTCAGGGTCGAGATTTAGAGAATTAAGAGTTTCAGCTGCTTCGTAGAAGTCTTGTTGTTCAAGAAGCGATGTGACAAGTTTCTGAATAAGTGGAACATATTCATTTACTATCTCTAAAACAGCACAATTTGTAAAACTTGAGAATTTTATATGAAGTTCTTTTGCAAGTCTTTCTTTCTTGCGAGTAGTTGAAGATTTCGCATAAAACTCAGGAAACTTGGTGAAAGGAACTAAATTTCTACAAAGTTGAGTAGGATGAATGCAAGACTCCTGCAAATAACTTGGAAGAAGGCTCCAGTTGCCATTAGCATAAATTTCTTTTGACATCAAGTCAGCTAAAGCGATGCTATCAGCAGCTTCTTGCATTTTTCTCAAGTCACTAGAATCAAGAGCATTCAAATAGTTTTCCTGAACAATAAGAGGAATCAAGTCATAATCAATAAAAGCCAAATCAATTCTTTCCTTATGTGTCAATCTTTTCATTTCTGTCGAGTTAAACAATCGAGAAGCAGCTTCAAAGTTACTGACCATGCAAGTAGTATCTTTTTGAACAGTCTTAAATCGATTCTTAGCCTGCATATAAGTCATTTCTCCATAATTTCTACTCCACATATCAAAAGCTGTTAAAACTTGACGAATATCATTTCCAGTAGTTTCAACAAAGAATTCAACAGCATTAGGCTCGACCTGAATTCCTTCATTTCTCAAAATTTGAACCATTCTTCGAGTGACTTGCAATTTATTAGGCTTAGAAAATCGAATGTCATAACAATAGTTAATCAGCGATTTTATCTTAGGACTTTGACGGTCATTACAAATGCAGATGATGGGATTTCGTGTGGACTTGATGACTTGAATCAAGGCGGCGACGCCGCCTCTATCGCCAGCTGACATTCCATCAACTTCATCCATGATGATCAAGTTTTTGACGATGTCGCCTTGCATGGTGAGTGAATGACTGACACTTGAGGCACTTACCAGGTCCTGTATTTGTTTTTTTGATCGAATGTCACTCGCGTTCATTTCCATTACTTTAAAGCCGCTTTCCAGAGATAACAGTCGACAAGCGGTGGTCTTTCCGATGCCTGGAGGACCTGAGATCAAAGCTGCTCGAGCTTTTGAGTTTTCTGTACTTTTTGGCTTTGGACCTTTGGAAGATGGGGTTAGAAGTACTTCTTGTTCCCAGGTTTCTAACCAGATTTGAAGCTTTTCGATTGATTGAGAGTTGCCCAGAAGGTCTTGTGAAGAACGTGGACTGTATTTTTCCGTCCAGAGGTCGGAGGATCGGGTTGAAGGTGACTGGCTTTGAGGACTGGTGAATTTTTCTGCTTTTGATTTGGGTTTTATGGCTTCTTCACTTTTTTCTGATTCTTGGTTGTTTTGTGTGCATTCTTCTAAGAGTTTTGTGATTCCTTCCTCGTCTAATATTTTTGTGTTGAGTTCTAAAGCTTTTTTGTATTTGTTTCCTAGTTTGTAATCACGACCGTCTTCTAGTTTTAGTCCATGGATTAGATAAGAAGTGTTTCTGCTGACATTTCCAGTCACTTTACCCCCCAGTTCCTTGATCTGGTCTGTAAGGCTTTCGCGGGAAAAGTTGTGAAGAACTCCAGTGATAACGAAGGTTTTTCCTTGAATACCTTTCGATTCTTCTTTGTTCTTTTTATCTTTCTTTGAGTTTTTTGTGGGTTTTTTTTCTTTTTTCATGTTTTTTTCAGATTCTTCTGGTTTTTGTTCAGTCTTCTTCTCTGGTTTTACCTCGATTTTAGGAACTTCCCGCTGTGGACTTTTCGTTTTTCCTGAAATTTTCGACTTTTTAACTGTTTCGACCTTTGGCTCCTCAGGCAAGACTTCAGTATCAGACGAGCTGGACTGATCAAAGAACTTTGACTTATTTTTCAGTTGTTTCGAGCCACTCGGTAGTTCCTGAGGTGTTCTTTTCTCATTTTGACTGAGACTGCTTGAAATTTTTTTAACAGGGGCGAAGTACTTGCTGATCGACATTATTACTGGATACTGAAAAGCCTCAAATTCAAGAAATCTGTTAAAAGTGAAAATTTAAATAAGACTCGATTAAAACATTGTGAAAAAGAATAGTCACGTATAAATGTCGCGAAAAATTCTTTACATGTCTGAATCGCAGTTCAAAAACAAGGCTCGTGGAAATGAAAAAGACATCTCTCCTGATAAAAGAGATTTAAATGACGACCTTGACATGTCTGATAAGGATATTCTTCTCATGAAAGAGGCTTTTGATGCTCTTGATATTGAAGGGACTGGAGTTGTCAGCAAAGCCACTCTTGAAGCCACTTTAGGACTTTTGAAAGAAGGATGCGAAATCGGAGAAAAGATGCTCAAAGGACTGACTTCTTTGGAAAAGTTTGACTTTAATGATTTCGTCAAACATATTGATGTTACTAAAGGAAATCCCAGGACAAGGCAGGGTGTTGATAGTATTTTTAACTTGATTGGAAATGAAGAAGAAAATATTGATTTTGATTGTCTGAAAAAACTTGTTGTGGAACTTGGAGATACGATGAGTGATGAGGAACTTAGGAATAATATGGAAAGACTTGCACCTGGAAAAGGGTTTATTACGAAGGAACAATTTAGGAGATTGATGAGACCTCGAAGGGGATAATAGTTAGAGATTTTAGGTGTTAGGGATAGTTTATGGATTTGGAGAGAGTAGTGATTTTATTGGGATTTTTAAGGGTTTAGGTTTGAATATTTAGAGAATGAATTTTAATTGGGGTTTTAGATTTATTGATTAGTACTTGAGATTTGCTATATGATTAAACCTTTTCATGTTTAATTTTTCGAATTTTTTTCTCTTGAATGTCTTAATCAATGTAGGTAAAATGTATTTATAATTTTAATTCGATTGGTGTAATTTTAAGATGTTATTATTTTTTGAAGGATTAATTATATGATCCATTGGAATTTTTATTAATCTTTAAACAATAGATTTCTAAAGCATCATTTCTTTGGATTGATATCCCTATATATTCAAAACCATATCATTTTATGAATAATCTTTAATCAATCGATTTTAAAGCATCATTCTTTGGATAGAAATCCCCATATATTCAAACCATATGATGTTTCTTTATTGATTATTTGTTCATTAATTGTTTACTCATTGATTTTTTGATAACTTTCCTTAAGTAGATTGAAGTGATGAACTACCAGAAATAGTTGAATATATAAATTATATCGAAATTTCCATTTCTAAACTTTATATAGACTCACTGCTATTCAAAGAAACTTCATTAATAATTTATAATGATTTGAGAGAGTTCTTTTACTCACAGAATAAATCCTCAAGAAAATTTCTCAATTAAATAACTAGTAGGTTTTAAAATTTTCGTTTTTTAATTATCAGAATTGAAAATCTATTTTGGAAGATTATCAGATTTTGATTGGTAATCTTTAGATATAAGATAGTGACTAGTATCTATACTATAGACATTATAAATACTTCAAATTTTTATAGGGACAAGTTAAATTTAGAGAGATTCTTAATAAAATAATATTTTGTCATATGGTATAATTATCATAAATCAGTTTTAAACCTCTGATTCTTACACTTGATTATTATCATTATAGATGAAACGATATGCTTTTATATAATTGATATAAATTTTGGCTTTATGATAAATCATATTCTTGCACAAACATCATAATTTTCCTACTAGCAAAACATATCTCATTAAAAATTTTGAAATCGGGGATATTATTAAAACTAATTAAAAGATGTTTATTAGTTACTTCTCAATATTATGATTATTTCCTAAACTTTGATTTTCACTAATTCCGTTTTTATCAATGTTGAAATCAATTTCGAATTTAATTTTTGATTTTTCACTAGTTTCGATTGTATCAAATTTTATATAAATTGCAGCAAAGAGCATACACAATCCAAAGAAGTAAAAAATATAATAAATATCAATAAGTGTGAGAGCAATAGGGAAGACATAATTAATAACTATGTTTGCAAGGTAATTAGAAGAAATTGATAAAGAAATAGCTCTTTCAGTTTGAATTTCGCTAACATAGCTCCATAAGGTTGCAGACAGGCCGAAGTTAAACAAAATGATATAAATTATCAAAAGAGCTGCTAGTAGGTAATGCAATTGACTTGCAAACTGAGACACTAATCCCATTATCACAAGAACCACACAAATTAAAGAATGCCCATACAATAAAGAAGTTTTTCTTCCCACATATTTCAGAATAACTATTGTGAATATGCTAGATAGTAGATATGTCAGGCCAATTGAAACATTAAAAATCCTTGCTTCTAGTACACTCAATCCAATTTCTTTATATATCAAAAACGAGTAAAAGATTACTGCATTGATTCCTGAAAATTGCTGAAAAACTGCCAGTATAACCCCAATTCTCAGCATTTTCGATTTTGACTTATCACAAATCAGACCTTTGAAAGATGTCTCATCTCTGGATTGCATAATTTCATAAGCAGAAGTTCTAAACATTTCTTCATCAGGAATATCATTTTCATTAACAATAGTCAACAACACGAGTTTGTATTTATCATAGTCTTGAGACCTTAAATAGTAAAGTGGAGTATCAAGTTTCACCCAAAGCCAAAAAAAGCAAGCTTGATAAACAGCAGCAATTGCCGGAACCATAAACATGAACTTCCAAAGATCGTTCGAGGACTGAGAAAAATCTTCAATTGGAAGGAAAAATGAAAAAGAAAATGCAAGAGTTAATCCAATTGAGAGCATGATAGACATCAGGGGGCCAATAATTCCCATTAAGTATCCAGGTGTCATTTCTGAGATATAAATAGGAGATATTGCTAAACACATTCCACATGCGACTCCGCAGATGAATCTTCCTATTCCAAATACAGCGGTTATGGGGAATACTGACATTACTGATCCTACAACAGTCAAAGCGTCAAGAATCAGAACTGTTTTTAGTCTTCCTAGAGTATTGCTTAGGTAAGCAGTAAACATTGAGCCGAAAAATGCTCCTAGTGGAATAAAAGTACTAAAAAGGCCTACGTAGAATTTCTTTTCACTGGATGACCAGCTCATCGAGTGAGAGACGTTGTCTTGGCTTGTGTTGAAGACTCCGATTGTGTAACCAAATATAGAATTTGAAATCGCTATGTGAACTCCGTTCCAAAATACACGTCGGAAAGATTTGGTTTTTTTGCTAATCATCTTTAATTATAATATATTTTGGTTTAGAACTAATCGAAAGTCGGAAAGATTTGGTTTTTTTGCTAATCATCTTTAATTATAATATATTTTGGTTTAGAACTAATCGAAAATTTGGTTTTTCCATTTCTATTATAATTTGAGTATTCTAGATCATGCTATATATTATAACATTCTTCAAAAGATTTAGTTAGAGATTGGTTTGCTATTTTGTTATAAGTTCTTTTAATTTTTCATTATAATTCTTTGTTTTTATGTTAAATGATTTTAGAGAATTATCCTAAAGATAAAGAAAAAATTACCTAATAGTGTAAGAATTTGATACTTGTCATATGAATATTTTTCGATAATTTATTATATTTTAGATTAAAGCTATGGATAATGGATAAAGTATATGTGATAAATTGGAATCTAATCAAACATTTTTATTAAAATCATCTAAGAAAAACTACCTCTAATCCTCAAATTAATAACTAAAATCCTCAACTGCAAGCCAAAACGGTTCATTTCCTTTAGAGGTACTACACTCAGCCTTCTTCTTCTCCTCTACTATTCCCTTGAGTAACTTTTCCTTGACTACCCTATCTCCCCAAATTTTTCCATCCTTTACAATTTCAGGAACATCAGGAATGAAAACATTAATCAAGTACATTCCAAAAATAATAGCATGCTCAAGTATAAGAAATCCATAAATATTCAAATAATGGTCATGCATCACGTTCATAGTAAAGAAAATGATTCCTGAATTAGTGAAAACCCCAGCATAAGCAACAGTAACAATTATCGACCTCCAAACTCCAATATCAGAAGCCCGATTGGGATTAGGTCTTCTTGTAAGATTCGAGAGTTTCCAAGCATCAACCCGAATTTCCAGCAAAATTTCAATAAAAGCCAAAGTAGCAACCAGCGGTAGAGAAGCTCCAAAAAGTGCGACATATCCAAACTGAATAACCATTTCCATATAATCATCAAGTGGGGACTCATAAACTTCAAGTTTGGACTCCTGCTCGACTTGGTACATGAAGGCTCTAAGAGTTTTATCAGTTTCCAAGGCTTTCTCGATTTTTTTCTCCTCTGCACGAATTTTTCTCTTAATTTTAAAATAAGGCATTCCAAGTTCAACAGCATTCATGACTAAATTAGTTAAAATAATCATTGTGAGTTGAAGTGAAAGGTGTTCTAAGCAGTTATTTTTGCACAACTTTTCATTTGAAAAGAAAGAAATGTAAAGAAGAGATGAGTAAGAATTCACAAACTTGAATAAAAATAGCTTTAAAGCGAGATGGTCGTTATAAAGGTTTTCAGTTTCATGATTTTCCCAATCATTTAAGACATTCGCGACTTTTCCATATATCATGTTCATTATTTTTATCTGAAAGGCATTTAAAAGACCTGGAACCATTTTAAGGTAAAGTTCATCCCCTCCTGAATTCAACATAATAGCTCTCAGTGCTAAAACAGACCAAACCGCAGCAATAACACAAACAATCAACACTAAAATAAACGAATAACTAAAAATCACTCGAAATATGCGCCCAATGCCTCCTTTTTCAATAACTTTCATTTTCCCAGTGACTTCATCTCTTTTATAAACCCCTTTAAACTCAGCTCTTTGATTTTCAATTTCCTCGAATCCCAAAGTTCCCCATTTCCAAGCCAACAACTTTTCTTTCCTTCCCCAGAACTGGTCGAAAGCCGAAGCCCAAAACATGAGAAAAACAGCGAAAAAGATAACAAATCCACTTTTCACTGAAGAGTCTTCATCCAGGAATAAAAAAGAAATTTCTACAATCAAACCCAGGACAGCAGCGAAAAACATGAACTGACAGTAAGTCCCGATCCAAGCGAAGTAAAATGCGATTTTTTCTGAGTAATAAGTTCTGATTTCGTCTAAAGGTTGATCTGTGAATATTTTTCCTATTCTTGCCCAGGTGAATTGCAGGTATTTTAAAGGGATTGGCTGATGTACACAGTAATCTCCAAGCATCACTCCGAAGTTTTGAAGAGAGGACAGGTCAAAAACTTTATCGATTTCTTGGATTACTAGACGGGACTTGTCTGAGTATAAAAAATGGGAATCGTGGTTGTTATCTATTAGTTCTTTTCCATTTTCATCATATCTTTTAAAGAGGTTTTGATTTTTTAAATCTTTTTTGTTTAGTAATGGATAAGGTCCGTAAGGAGGGTTTTTTTTGAATTTATTTTTTTTTAATTCTTCTGATCCGTACTTCTGGCGAAATTGCAACAGGTAATTATGATGTTCTGCTACAGTTTTTACCCATTCTTCACTAGCGTAGATCTTCAAAAAAATCTCATCCCTATCACGTGAAATAAGCAAAGTGCATATCAAACAGAGTTTTTCTCTCAAAACATACAACACAGAGCTCAATACATCTTTAATGAATTCTCTCTTATAAATACCCTGCTCGTTTTCCTGTGGATCACTGAAGTCCTTCAACCATGAGATTTTCTCCAGACAATCTTGAAAAACAACTTCTTTATTTTCTTTATCTTTCTTAGAAGTCTTGAAAATCCTGTAAAATTTCTCCTGTGCATCTTTAACATCGATATTTTTCTCAAATTCTTTCTGATTTGCCTTGTCAAATGGGTTAGGAAACATCAGAACATAAACAAGAGTTGGTTCAGGTGCTTTGCCAGCCTTCGCCATAATTATAGCAATGGTTTTAATTATCCATGGTTAAGTGTTACTTATAATAATCATCCCTAACACCCCAGAGAATATAAAAGCGGTAGGAACAGTGCGTAGGACTTTATTACCTGGAATTTCCAGTACTTTCTGCCAAGTCACCATCGTAAGAACACCCGCGACGCTGTAGTTTCCCCAATGTTCTTGACTGATGACGATTTCAGCAGTTTTCATGAAAAACCACCAAGTTCCTAAGACACATCCAGTTTGCCAGGAGTTCTTCCAAACAAACCAGGCCCTTTTCTGGAAATTTTCTTTAAAAGAAGAGGTTTTCGGGACTTCTGATAAGTTTGTCAAACCGTAGATTAACCCGATGTTAGCTCCTTTAATCAACCATTCAACAGCAAGGTCAAAAGGACGGATTCTTTGCTTGTAAAAGTTTTTGTTTTCCATTTATAATGAAGGGAGAAGAAAAGAAAGAAAATCAAGAAATCGCAGGTTTTTTTTCGCAGAAAATAGAAAAAATTATTGAGTTGTATGAAGATGATCGACTTGGAGAAGCTTATAGTCGTTTAAATGAGCTGCCTGATGAACTTGTTAGAAATTCTGAAATTATGATGAGGATTCAACAGGACTACTTAGAGACCAGAGCACTGTTAAATGAATTTCAAGATGAAAATGACTGGATTTCAGAGAAAGAAGGGAATATTCAAGTCAGTTATAAGAAAGTTCCTGGAACTCCAACGATTTCTTTGAAATGCGAGTCTGTTGTGCAGGTTCCTTTGTTTGATTTCATTTCACTTATCTATGAAACTGAATTATACCCGGATTGGGTCCCTTTCTGTAAAACTTGCAGAACTGTTGAGAGAATCAACAAGTCGAAAAAAATTATTTTCTGTGAATTTGACGTCGTTCGCATCGCTAAAAGAGCTGCCTGTGTCGTTGGGTATGGGTATAACTTGCTTCATACTGATGGATTCGTCATGGTTGTCTCGAAATCTGTTGATTATGAATGTAAAAGTAAATTTACATTCGCTAAACTCAACTTCTTCGGGTGTCTTCTTAGGCCCTTAAGTGAAAACTCGGTTTCTGTGAAACTTATCTCGAATAATGATCCAAAAATTTATTTCTTGCCTTATTCTTTGCTTAATTGGGCTGTTAGGAAAATGGCTAGACTTATGTTTGAGAAGTTAACTGAAAAAAGTAAAAGGTTTTCACAGGAGCATCAGGATAGGATGGAATTACCCGAAAATCAGGAGTTTTATCAACATTTGAGAAGGGCTTTGCAAGAATATCTTAATAGTACCAGAGTGGTTTGAATAGGCAAGTGAATTATTTAATTTTCATTTGTTAGGAAAATCTTTTAATTTGAGAATCTTTAAACCAAAGACTTTCAAAAATTCAAGAAAAAAATCTCATAATTTTCCAAAATATTGAAAAATCTTTAAAATTTTTTCCAAATTAAAAGTATTTAAAATCAACACCTTACTCTATTCTTCAATAATTCAACAAAACTAACTAAATCACCATCCCTTCAACCTTCATCAACAGAAAAATTCCAAAAAATTCCAAAAAAATCCTCCCACATCAAATCCTCCAGCATCCAAAATAAAATCCATCTAAAAATGACAGACCGGAACCTAGACTTCAAAGTTCACCAGCCCCAACTAGAAGAAACTCCGGGCCGATTCAAAGGAGGAGTAAGACGTTACCAAATCCAAAAAAACGAGGCCTCTCCAGGTTTTCTAATCGGAGGCAGCAGTCATTCTCTAATCTCAAACTCTCTAAGTTACCAAAGTTCAAAGCTTTCCCCATTAGGAACCCCAAGTCCTCGTTTTCACTGGAAACAACCCCCAAAAAAATCGCCAGCCCTGGAAGGGCTGGCAGCGCGAATTGAAAAAATCCGTTCTCCAGTGCAACATTCATATAACGACTTTGCCTCATCACGTGTTTTAGAGTTGATGTCGCATCCTGCCTTTCGTCAACCGATGTTTACTAAATTAAAGCCGAAAGTTCAGAATAGCAATCCGATTACAGGACTTTCGATGACTCCAGACCCGAGAATTTTAGCGAAGAGTGGAGCAAGAATGGTGGAAAAGACGAGTTTGTATTAAGGTTAATGTTTAAAGACTTAGTTTAAATGAAAGAGGCCTACCGGTTTCATTGGCAGCTTGATATGACCTGTGAGTCACTATTGTCTTTCTACGCTCGATTTCCTTGTTTTGAGAAAAAGTGTCGGTTAGCACTGGAGGGAAGAACTCTTTGTCTTTGCCTTTGATTGAGTAGTAACTTTCGAAACCGGCAATCATCAGGATTTTTAGAAGGTCTTGAATCACGAAAAAGACTAGGTCGTAAACCCAGATGAATATTACTAGGTTTGCGTTGATTGGGTTCATGTTCGGGTTGCCATGATACTTATCCTCACTATCATCCAGCGCCCAAAACAAAGAAATCACAGTAGAAGCGACCATCGCAGCAACTACAGAAAAAATCACCAATTTTCCAGGCATCCTCGTCCAAAACCACGACCTACTCCTCGCCGAGAAGACAGTCAAAAATAACGAAAGTGAAGTTTTCAAATAAACCCCACAAAGAATCTCTCCATAATTCAAAGGTTCAATTCCAAAGAAATTCATAAAAGAATTCGGGTTGTTGTTATTCATATTTTTCAAAGAAATCAGCAAAAAAGCCAAAGACGAAAAAAAACTCACGATGCCCAAAGAGCAAGAAGTGCAAATAATGAGTAAAAAATTCCACTTACAAGGTTTTCGAGAGACCATCACATGATCATAAGCAAGTGAAACAATGATAAAATCATTAAGAAAAGCTATGATCACTAATGTCACAATTGGAGGGGCAAAGGTATTCGGCACGTCTCTACATCTTTCGACTCCTGAACAACGAAAGTCATCATGAGGGTCAAGTGAGACCATTGTCAAAAAGTAAAAAACAAGTATCTGAAAAGAACAAGCTATTCTGTATATGCAGTAATTATGCATCTTTTCAAATGTCTTCCTTGCTTGATAAATCGCGCGGATTATCACTGAAATCCCCTGTTCTTTCAAAATAATATCCCCTAAAGCTTTAGCTGCTTCACAAGCTGAATCAATTGCTATTCCAATATCAGCTTTTTTTAAACTAATCCCATCAGTGACCTTACTTCCAGTAACTCCTACTTTATACCCTTTATTCTGCAATAACTTCACAATAGCAAATCGATGTTCAGGGAAAACTTCAGCGAATCCATCAGCATCATCAATAATACTATCAACAAGTTCCCTTTGTACCGAATTCGCATTTTCAGTAAAAATTTCTGAATTATAAATTTTGTCACCAAGACAAAGGACCCTGGAAGTTTCCCTTGCGATAGAAATCTGATCACCTGTGATCATTTTAACCTTTATTCCAATATTCATCGCTTTTTGCAGACTGTCAGCAGAGTCCTCTCTTGGCGGGTCCATAAGCGGAATAAGTCCGTACATGATCCAGTTTCCATTCGCATTCGTCCTGGCGACTCCTAAAGTCCTGAAGCCTCGAGCGGCCAAAGCTTCTACTTTTTTAGTCACGTCGTCTTCAATGCTCGGGTCTTTCACCATTGACAAGATAATCTGAGGGGCGCCCTTCGCACATCTGAAGCTTTCGCCAGTCCTTGTATTACGGATCTGGGCCTCGCTTCGCTTTAGTCTTGGGTCGAATGGAGTGAACTCTTCTTCTTCGTACCATTGAAAGTTGATGCTGTGGGTCAAAGTCGCGAACTCGGTCAAGGCCTTGTCGATTGAGTTTTGGTTTTGACTGTTTCGACGAGTCGCTAAACCTGCTGCGAGAACCACGTCGGTTAATGAATGTTTTATGCAGTATGGCTCTTTTACTTGAAGGGAGTTTGAAGTTAGAATCCCGGTCTTGTCACAGCAGAGGACTTCCATTCCTGCAAGGTCTTCTAAAGCGGATATTCGTCGGAGTAAAACGTGCTTGTTTGCCATTGATTTTGCACCGGCAGCCATTGTTGTGGAACAAACTGCTTTCATTGCGATCGGAATTGAAGCTACCATTAGAATCACGCATATGGAGAAACTTGCTGTGAATTCATTTCCTTTTACCATTACGACTACCATGATGATGATCACTAGAAGCGCTGAAACAATAAGCAACAAAAAAGAAACCCTCATCAGCAATTTCTGCAAATTTCCCCCTTGTTCTAAAGTATGCGACCTCAAATAAGCTTTCGAATACTGAGTCCTGGGTCCCGTAGCTCTAACCACAGCTTCAATTTCCCCTCCCAAACAAATAGATCCCTGATACACAAAATCACTTTCATTCTTTTCAATAGGCAGTACTTCTCCAGACGTCATACTCTGATCAACCTGACAATGCCCTTTAGAAACCATGCAATCAGCCAAGAAGATATTTCCAGGAATAAGTTTAACTCGATCCCCAACAACCAGTTCACGTGCAGGGACATCTTGCCAGATTCCATCTCTTTTCACAAGCGAGTTCTCAGAAAGACTGGAGCTGATGAGCCTTAAAGACTTTTGAGACCTTCTCTCTTCTTGGAATGCAATAAGGCCATTTGTTAAGAGTAAAGCCAGGAGGAATAAAACGTTTACCCATGAAGAACGAACGATTTCGATGATTATTCCGAGGATTATAAGACCTGGCATCGGACCCCAGTAGTAACTCAGAAATTCGATTAGACTGTTTAGCGACTTTTGATGGTTCTCGTTTGGACTATGGAGGGGTTACCCGTCTCTGGAAAAACGAACTCGAGCTTCGGAGGTGCTCAGGCCTTGATCTGAAGTTGCGATTTCTTGAGTGTGCTCGGAACTTAGAAGGATGTGGCTTAACTCTGAGACGCTTTCGCTGCTTTCCCCCATTTTATTCTTTGATGGTTTTTTAGAAAAGGTGGAATTGGAATTCTGAGGGTGAGGATTTGGTTGAAGTAGGGTGTTATTATTTTTTTGATTCAGGAGAATTATGATGGAATTTTAATGGGAGGGTGGAAGAGATTTATTGAATTATGGAATAATTTTTGGTGTGGAAATTCATCTAATCTTGAAGGTTTTTATGAATTTTTCAAGGAACAACTTCATGAAACCAGGTTTCCTTAGAAATAAAAACAATTCGCAAAAAGAAGCTAATCAGTTATCGTCTTTATAAACCTACAGAAAATTTCAGCGAAATTAAACCCGACCTAAATTTAACTTAAACTTTCCTCAAGTAAGCCATTCTAAAAAATACCGATTTTCCTTAAAACGAAAATCAACCTGGTCGAAAAATATAAAAAACTGAATAATTATTGACATTATTTATTTCGAGAAACTTTGAGAAATCGAGGCGAAATCGGTTGAATTTTTTTCCTGATCACAAAGTCTCGCTTGTTGTTTTTAGGACTATGAACCCGAGTAGGAGAAGAAATCGTTTCTCGCAGAGGTTGAAAGTCTTGGACTGATTTAGTGCTGATGAGTTGAATAAGTTCTTTGATGTCTTCGAAGTCGTCATCGATTTCGACAGGATTTAGAGTGTTTTGATAAGCTGGACTTTTTTGAAGCTGAAGCTTTTTGAAATGAATGCTCGACTTCGGGCTTCTGACTTCTTTTGGCGAAGTGTCTGTCGTGTCTGATATGTTTGAACATTCTTTGATGCTTATGTCCATTATTTATAAAGATGATGGAATTTTTTAGATAATTATGAGAATCTAGTTGGTTTATGTGAATTTGGGATTATTTAAGAATTTTTTGAATTTTAGGCGATTTCATTTTTTTTTTTATTTTGACTTAGGAAATTTTGGTTTGAGATGGATTTTTAGAGGAATTATTAGATTTGAAGATGGAAATTAAATTGTAAATAGTTTTGTAGAAGGATATGATTTATAAGGATTTTAACAGCATTAAACTTAGGTTTATTCATTCATGCTTTTGTATTCTTTTAGCTTTTTTATTATTTTGTTAAATTTGTGGGTTTAGATTAGATGGAATATGAAAATAGAACGATGATCATCAATATGAGATTTGAAATGATGATGTTGAATTAAGGAGATAGAGAGAATTTAATTTTATTTTTGATTTTATCTACAAGAAAGAAGAAGAGGTTAATTTTATAAGTCCTCTTACAAAGTTTTGATCTAAGTGATATTTTTAAATTAACATTCATCATTTTAGAGGTATTATAAAAAAAAATATAATATGTGATTGCTTTATGTACAGAAGACTATAATAATAGTGAAGCTCTTATTTTTCCACTTTTTTTACGCTTGCTAGATTGAAATGCTTTAAAAATGTCTCTTTGATAATATTTAAAGATTAATTAGAATTATAGAAATAATAGTAAAATTTAATAGAATTACAAATTAATAATAATTATTTCTTTAAGCATAGTTGTTCTATCTAAGTTTATTTGAAGATCTTATATGGAACAATATTCTAGGATTTTAAATTAATTATCTACTTGAGGGTATCTATAATGACCTAAATACATGAATTTAACATTTACTAAAAATCATGCTAATACTGATAGAACCAAGTTCTTAAGAATATAAGTCAAACTACGTTTTAAACATCTTCTTTATTTTACCCTCTTTTAATGCAAATTTAAAGTATATGAAGATGTTTTATGCGATATTTGTACGCTGGAACTTCTTTCAATATGAATTTTAAAACAGAAGTTAATTTCAGTTTTAATAGTATTATGCTTGTGTAATTGAATCATTCAGCAAAAGTGAAAAGGACTTTCAAAGAATTAAAATTTTGAATGAAAATATAATTTTAAGCGAACCACTATCTGTAGGAGAACATAGATTTGAGTCATTGAATAAGCGATAATGCTAATTTTAAATCATCCAAGCAATAAAATTAACTAATAAATTGAACTTATAACATAATTGAATTAAGTTTAACTATTATATTATTCAAAAAAAATAAAGTCATGAGGCCAGAGAAACTATATGAAGTAGCAATATGGGTTCTATCCCTAACCTTTTATATGTTTCAGAAACAATTATTAAGATTTAAAAAATACTTATCTAAGATAAAACAAACTTGCAAAAAAACAATTAAATATCAAACTTTTTCGTTTCTTTCTATGCAAATACTCGAACATCTCTAATCAAATATTAACACAATACCTAATTTTTAAAACTCTTTATAAAAATTCCCCTTAATTCTATTCTAACATCTTACATCAAAATAAAAAAAATATGTAATTTTAAATCTCTTTAAATTATTTCCCCTAAATTCTACAAACACAATTTTTTCATCATTCTTTATCAATTTCAAAAATTATCTAAACCTATTCAAAAAAACCAAAACCTACGCTTGCGAGTTTGATCATTTTTACTTTCTTCATCTTTCTTGTTTCCATCATTTGTCGCAAGCACTCCCCCAGCTGCTGCAGTAGCTCCTCCTCCAATTACCCCTTTCGTGAAGATTCCTTTCATTCCTAATGATGTTGCATAAGAAAACATACTTCCAGCTGCGACATCCCCGATTCCAGACTGTACTGAGGCTGCTATCGACCCGGCCTTTACTCCAGCAGTTCCAAATCCGAAAAGCCAAGGTGCCGCTGATGCCCCGGCTGCGACACCTCCACTAATCAGTAATGCTTTACCTATTTTCTTCGATAGATTTGGATTTTCTTCTTGTTCATTATTTGGAGGGGTGCTCTCTGGATTCTTATTACTTTTAAAATAACTTGTTAAATTCCACCAGCTTCCAGGTTTTTCATTTGAAGATGACATATTTATTAGCATATCAGAATATTTGAAGAATAAAAGGCCTTAGAAAGATTTGGAATAAATAATGTACGATTGACTTGTTAATACTTAAATAATTTTAAATACTTACTCTTTTGCAACAGAATGTCGATGTAATAATCAATTTCAGTAAGTGCTCAGAAAAATTTAAAAATGAATTGTTCCGAATAATTAGTTGGGCCAATATCAAGCTTTTAATTTTAAGATTAGTGAAAAAAAGAATAAATTTAAAAGGTTTAGATTTGACTTTATAATAGTAGGATATCTATAAATTTAATAAAAAAATCTACTACTTCAATTTTCATCTAATAGAATTCTTCATCTAAAATAATTTACTTAAACCACCAAGTGATGTAGTTATGCCTCCAATCCAAGCCCCAGTTATGAAATAACCTTGCATTCCAATAGATGTGAATGTGGCAAAATAACTTCCTGCTGCTACATTTCCCATAACTGACTGAATAAATCCTGCTAAAGATCCTCCTACGATTCCAGTAGTACCAAATCCTGCTAATATAGGTAATCCTGAAAAAAAAAAAATAGTTGAGCCAATGAATAATAAACTATTTGATAAAGAACCTGCATGCTTCGGTTTCTGAAATATCTTGTCATCGATAGATTCCTTGAAATTTTCGAATTTAGATTTAGGAGGCTTTCTATTCTTGAAATGAAGAGATATAAATAAGAAAAGAGCAAAGGCTATAAGATAGTAAAAATATTCCATTTTTTATATTAGCTATTCATATCAAAGAATATATCTAATAGATTTTCACATCTATTAAATTTAGCTCGTGAAATCAATTAACTCACTTGAGTATGATTGTAAACTTTTAAATGAATTCTTCTATTAAGCCAGTTGTTTATTGAATTTTAAGAGACATATTCTATATTTTTAAGGAACTTCAAGTATATCTGATAAACATTTTTACCATACTGTAATAAATCCACGAATTTTTTATTAGTAAAACCTAAAGAATCATACTTTTCTACGGCTGGAATTTGTTTTTTATAAATTTTATAACTAGCTCAGTAATTTAATATTAATTTCGATAAAATATATAATTTTTTTAAATAAAAATTTGAATATTTAACATACTAATCAACATAAATAAGTGAGTAATAAACTTTAAATATTAAAATTATTATATCATGATTTATGAATCACCTTGTGTAAACATTTGATTTTTTATGAGTAATTTGTAAATAAAATTTGAAAATTGTTCCCGAATATTGTTAATTATTTCATTCTTGATAAAAAAACTCTACTTCATTGTCAATCCAAATTTGATAAAGCTAGTATTTTATAAAAAAACTCTACTTCATTGGCAATCCAAATTTGATAAAGCTAGTTATATATTATATCTACAAAACCATACGATTCTAATTTCAATCTAATTATTCTAATCCAATATTTTTTTTAAGGCACCAGCAGATGCAACCGCCCCTCCTCCCCAAGCCCCAGTTAGAAAAAGCCCTTCCATCCCGAGAGAGGTCATCGTGGTGAAAATGCTTCCAGCAGCCATATTTCCAATACCGACTTGAAGACCGGCTGCGATAGATCCAGCCACAATTCCGCCAGCACCGAATCCAGCTAAATAGGTAATCCAGATGCGAACATAATACCTGATCCAGTATAAAGTAAAATATCACTATTTGGAAGAAGTTTCTCTTCAATAATACTCTCACTAACAGAATAAGTATATTTAAACCCCCAGAATGAAATACTTGATTTATGAACGATTTTTCTTTTTCTTTTGTCTTTTCTGAAGTGAATTAATATAACAAAAATAACTAAAAGGGCTATGAGTAATTCAGAATGTACCATTTATTTTAATTATTGTTTGAAATACGGTTTAATCATTTGAGTGCGGATTAAGTTATCCGTAATTAGAGAATTTAATTCATCATAAATTTTTCAAAGACTTTAAAGTGAAAAATTCTCTATTATTGGCAGGACTTATAACTTTTAGATGGTCATTATAAATCTTTAAAGTAAAAAATAATGATAATTCTTCTATCTTATGTTAACTTATCACTAATTTTTTTAGTTATAAGCTAATAATCAGGATCATCTACTTAAATTAATTGTTTATTATGTAATTTTTTATTTTGCCTACCTTATTTAGAGTTTTTAAAATAAGAACTTGTAAAGTTCATAAAATCATTATAAAACTTCTTAATAATCCCTTTTTTTCCATGTTCAATCCCCTTCATCAATGTTCCTCTTGCACCTAAAGATTGTATTCTAGAAAAAATACTTCCTTTTGCTACATTTCCAATCCGTGACTGCATTTTCGCTGCTAAAGATCTAGATAATATCCCTGATGGACCAAATCCACTTAATTGAAGTAAGCTACTAACAGTAAATAATGCTGCATTACCATAGAATTCAATATTCTCTAATTTTTCTGATATTGAATTTTCTTCATTTTTGCACTTGGCTAAATATTCTTCAAATTTATTGATTTCTTCTATTAAACCCTTTTCGATATGATCTAATTCTTCTGATTCGGAAAGTAATTCTCTTCTTACTATGATGCTTAATAAGAGCATACTGAATACAATAATCATTGGTTTTATTAAGAACCAAATTAGGGGGGTTATTTAAATTAGATGTTCTTTCCGTACATAAGAGGAAATTATGTTTTAAAATGTAGACAAAATGTTTCCAATTTTTATATGCAATGAAAACTTCATCTCAATGAATATTTCTATTAAAGGATACTTTCTAAGATTA
The DNA here is from genome assembly GCA_006503475.1 of Stentor roeselii. NCBI lineage: Eukaryota > Ciliophora > Heterotrichea > Heterotrichida > Stentoridae > Stentor > Stentor roeselii. The sequence continues at coordinate 226,360 of RSEH01000010.1, forward strand.
ACTATTTAAAAAAAGATATCACATTTAAAAAGAAATTTTGATAAGCAATCGTGTCTGATTCTTTTTTTTGATTGTTGCAAATGATTATTTCTTCTTGCAATCTTTCTTTATAAAGTTTCATTTCGTTGATTGACTCAGACTTTTCACAACATTCAATAAAGAGCAAAAGGTTTATGATAAAAATACCCAGCAGAGTGATTTTAAGTAAGGCCTTGAATATAGCCCACTTAATCTGGGGGTTCAGCATATAATTATATTACATATTAGAAATCTGTATGTTTAAAATACTCAGAATAAAATTTAATATAAGATTGGTCTGAATAATGATTCTGGTTGGTAAAAGTGATTAAGATCATTTAAATTTTACTCATGTATTATTTTCAAGCTTTTTTTTAAACTAGATTGATATTTATTTGAAATAATTTCAAAAACAACAAACAAGAGACGAATCAACCCATACCCTATCAAACCCATTTTATAGTTTCTAGTCATTTGCAAAGAGATCATTATTGCAAAAGAACTTTCAACTTTGATATCTCCTATCTTTGACTCAACATAATAAAGAAGATCCGAACTACCCCTTACCTCTAAAATTCTAATAATGAACTAAACACAATCTTCACTAATGATTTAACCTCATAAAGAAGATGCTTTCAATTATTCTCTAAATTTAAACAGCAGAATTTTTTGCTTCTATTTATTCACCAGAATAATGAGAATTTTCAATATTCTTTAAAATTTCATCTGCAGGATCCTAACTTCTTTGTAATCACTGGAATATCACATGAAACAAAAAAACTAAAACATAATCACCATATACAATTTATATTCAAATCATCACAAATTAACATTTTTTATCAAATCTAAGCTCATCTAATAAAATCTTAAAATTTATATCAAACTACTAGATTTAATCATAAACATTGGAAATTTTAATCCTTTTCTCAGCTATTTACTAGATTTATTCATAAATATTGGAAATTTCAATCATTTTCTCAGCTATTATATCATTGAAACTATCCTAATCAACTTAAACTATTATTTTTCTGATCTTTATCTTTTCTACTGAAAAAACTTTTGATAGTAGCACCCACACCTGCAGTAGCTCCTCCTCCAATAGCTGCTGATGTAAAAATTCCTTGCGCTCCGAGAGATTGCATTATGGCAAATAAACTTCCTGATGCAACATTACCTATCCCTGATTGAATACCTGCAGCTATCGTCCCAGCCCCAATTCCAGCAGTTCCGAATCCTGCGATAATAGGTACAGCAGAAACAGCTACAGTTGCGGCTCCAGCATACATAAGACCTTTGGCTATTTTACTCCCTAAACTGGGTTCATCATTTTCTTGTACTTCTATTTCCTCAGTTTCAAGAGACTCTTCCTTAGGATTTTCTTTAAATTCATCTGGGGGCCCTATAGGTTCAGCAGGTGTTTTTCCTTCCTCAGAGTCTTGAGGATTATCTTCAAGTTTCTCTTCAGTTTCAGGTGGTGGGCCTATTGGTTCGAAAGGTTTATCAGGACTTTCAACAATATTCTCTTCACTTTGAATTTCTTCTATTTGATTGAGAATCTTTATACTCTCTATTTTCAGAACCTTAAGATCAAATTCGGAATCAGACTCGAGAAATTCATCTGAATGTCTTTTGATTTCGTCAAGTTCAAACTTTTTCGAAGGGACTAGGAATATTTCTTTTGATTCTTCTTGAAGAGAGTATATATTTTCTGGTTTTAAAGCCATTGGATTTATAATGGGGTCTACCATTTAATTTTTATTATGTTTAGTTAGATAATGAGTTTTGACTAAGATAAAGATGTGATTCAGGAGTTTTGTAGAAGAATAGAGTACTAATGAACTTTCACATTTATTTTCTTTAGAGTTGTTTAGATTAAGTTTGATTCAATCCTAAGTCACCAAGCCTTTGTGTGTTTTAAGCAAGACTTATGTTTAAATTATAAGAAATTGAACAGGTAATAAAATACTTCGATCATTATTAGAAAAACTTTCATTGAAAATTAGGACAGTTAATATGAGACTCTTATCATTGGATTAAAACTTTAAATTGAAAAATTAGGAACTATAAAGTACTGAGTCTAAATTAATCATACTAAATAATTCAATTGGACTAATTCTTTAATATCTTAATAAAACCAACCAGTAACATTAAAGAGCCCAGCTGCAAAACTAGCTGCTCCTGCAGCAGAACTTGCTGCAAAAGTACCTTGCATTCCTAAAGATGTCATAGTTGCAAAAGCACTTCCAGCAGCTACATTACCGATACCAGCTTGCACACCGGCAGCTATCGATCCAGCAGCGATTCCCGCAGTTCCAAACCCCGCTAAAATCGGTAAAGATGATACTGCTAAAACAGCTCCTCCTCCATAAAACAAAATATTTCCTACAGTTTCACCAAATGATCCCTTGCATTCTTTAGTATCTTGCTTTGAAGGCGGTTCAGGCATTTTAACTTCCCTGGCCAAAGCATCCTGAGGTTCAGGCATTTTAACTTGCCTGACCAAAGCATCCTGAGGTTCAGGCATTTTAACTTCCCTGGCCAAAGCATGTTCAGGTTCAGGATCTCTAAACATTTGTCTACCTAATGACTCGTTTTGATCCTGCTTAGCTAAATTCATATTTGAGTTAAAGATATAGAGAGTCAATCCCAAAGTAATAAAAACATTGAAAATCAAAACAAATATCAAGATTATGACGAGTTTTGAAAAGCCTTGTGATTGATTTGCTTCAACAGGGAATATCGATTTTGGGACTTCGGGAGGGTTTGATGATCTAGATAGTGAGGAAGGGTCTGAGCCTCTTAAAGGGGAACTAGGGACTTGATGTGCAGAATTAATTTCGTCATTTTCACTGACTGACTCGTGATTTCTAGGAATTCTTACTTTTACTTCTTTGAAATCAACGTCTTTTTTTAAAGACTTTAGAGATTTTTTTACTATATCGATTTCGGAATCGATGTCCTCGTCAAACCTAAGAACGAACTCAACTTGGCGCGAAGCTGCCATTTATAAAATTTTTCTTTATAAAATATAAGAATTTTCTTCATAAGTAAATGGTAAAATTTTCAAGAATCTTAAGAGATGTTTAAATAATTGTCTTTATCTCAGTTGGTTCTTTGTTAATAAGAAAATTTTTAATATCTAGTGATATTATTTTATTATTCTGAAGAACGAGTTGCTAGACCAGCAGCTACTGATGTCGCTCCTCCCACTGATCCTTTCACAAATACTCCCTTCATACCTAACGATGTAGCTGTAGAAAATGCACTTCCCGCTGCTACATTACCGATTCCAGATTGAATTCCTGCAGCTGCTGACCCTGCGGCGATCCCAGATGTTCCGAATCCTGCAAATATTGCAGGAAAGCAGATGCTTAGTGTCACAACACCTGATGTTATTAAGATTGTACTTAAACCGACCATTTATATTGTAAAAGTTTTAAAGAAAGAAATGGAATTCTTCCGAATTTTTAAATATGGAGGATTTTATGCTGTTAAAATCTTATAAAGAAAATCAGAGTTATTTTTTTATTTATTAAACAAGGTTTGGATTTAATTAATCAAAAATTGATAAATTATATTTTTTTATGAATGATGCATATTTTCTGTCAGATTCTTTAGTTTGAAAGATGGTCTGATTGTCTTGTTATAAGAATAGAATGAATTAATTTATATAAGTAGTCAAATACTTCAAATTTAACAGTATATCTAACACATATTCAAATTATATATAATTTAATCATATTAAACAAATTAAAATGGTTTGGTAGTAGTGATGAAAAATTAATTAAAATCTTTTGTTAATACCTGGATGCTGATGAATAAGAATGAGTATTATCATTGAATCTTATATTAAATAGAACTAATAAATTATCCTAATATAATTGGATACTACCAATAGATCCTTGAGATATTCATTTATATGTTAAATTTATATTCAATTTTTCCAAATTAAAACATTAATTCATTATATTGGATGGAGTCTTTTTCACAAATATAGGAGAAAGTACTCAGCTATAATAATTTTAAAGATTGATAAATGAATCATTAAATATGATTATTCTTAAACTTGGCATTTTCCTTTGAAATATAAGAAAATAATTATTAACTTCAGCATTTTAATTTAGGTGTTAAAATTATTCTTATTTTCTAAAACACTCTGATTGAAGTAATTTTTATCTAATATTTTAATTTCACTAAGATTTTATATAGTTATCAATCTATAACCTATGGGATCAATATTCCTGTAGTCATCAGAGCAGTACCAGAAACTACTCCTTTAGCATATGCAGCCTTCATGCCCCAGGAAGTAAGAGTAGCAAAAACACTCCCAGCTGAAACATTTCCGATTAGAGCTTGAGCAGCAGCAGCAACAGACCCAGCGACGATTCCCCCAGCTCCAAATCCTGCAATAATAGGAATACTAGATACAACAATAGTAGTAGCTCCACCGATGATTAACACTTCAGCCATTATTTATATATATTTTCCGAATATAAAAAAATCCATATTTAATTAATATACTCAACGATACTCCCTGTTTCAGTGCTTTCACTAGCAAGTCCTAATGACTTAAACAGATTATTAATCGAGCTTTCAACATCATATTTTTCTTCAATCCTCCAGCAGAAGTACAGAAGTACACTTAAAGGAATTAAATACATAATGGTGTAGAGTACACAGTAAACAGCAGCCCTTTGTAATAATTACTGTTCCGAATTTGACATCTCGGTCCATACCTGATCAACGACGAATGCTAAAATCAACCCTAATAAACTCATAATTGGCATAACTGAAAACTTTCTCATGCCTATCATAATATCATCACTGATTTTTCCTTTAATTTTCGATTTCAGGTGATTCGAGACTATTTTCAGAAACAAAAATAAAGAAAATTCGTGAAGAATCAGAAAAATCATGTCTATAAGTGAAAAGATGCTATTGTAAAATGATTCGTGTTCTTCGAAGATTATTAATGCTGATATAAGTAAGGCTAAAGGCTGGAGCAGTGCAATTGATAAGAAGATTAAACGTAAATAAAACTTTTTTCTGATCACGTTTAAACTTTCTATTTCTATTGCGTAGTAAACATCTATTAAAATGTAGTCAATACGAATGAATATCACACTTGTATAGATCCAAGTGAAGCAGTTAATCAATATTCTAAGTACATAGTTCATTCCCAGAATATATCTCAACAAGTAAAAAATTGAACCTACATAAGTAATACTCAAGCTGATAAAGCACAGCCCTACAAGCAAAAACTTTTTGATTTTTAAGTCATCACTGATTTGTCGAGACAAAAAAGCCTGAGAGCATTTATAAACCGACAAAGAAAGAATGCAAGAAGTCAAAAACGAAAGAACCGAAATCGCAACATAATATTCTTGAGTATTTTGATGATACCCTCCAACATTACTAGACATTACTCAAATTATAACCTCGACTTAAAATCCTAATTTAAATCTTTAATCATGATCCAAAGAAATTCAATAAATGTTAAAAAGGCTCTTCTCCAACTTCTGGATATCTGGCAAGTTCGAGACCCTTCTTGAAAACGCGCCATTCTACATCGCAGGCAGCCAAAACCCTTTCATGATAATCTCAGGTCCTTCAGAATCCGGTAAAACAAACCTAAGCCACAACATAATGGAACAACTCGTCGAAACAGGCCTCTTCGACCAAGACTTCCAAATCTCCACAAGTCTCAACCCCGGCGACGAAGAAGAAGGTTCCGTGGTCGAGGAAGAAAAATCTTTGACTCAAGTCTTTTTAGAGTCTTTACATGCTCAAACAGCAGAACTTTTATCAAAAATTGAAAGTAAACTAGATGTCAAGACAAAGCAAAACATTTTAGATGTTTTCGTGACTTACGCGAAAAAAGTCACGAAAAACTGCGAAGAAAACCCGATGGAAAATCCAGGCCCGGTACTTGACGAGTTGAATAAAATCGTTGAAAATTATCAGAGACTTCCTAAGTTTCAGGACTTCAGTGAAAGGCAGTATCGAAATGTTTTAAGTCAAATGAGTTTGAATGATTGCTTTTCAGTCATGGTGGTTTCTTTGTTCAGCACAAATATTGAAGAGAGTATCGGCTCGATAGCTTCTGAGTTTCTGGTGAAAACTCTTGTGCAAATCACACTTTTTTGTATTGAAAATGGAAGCCCCAGGCCTTTTTTAAGGATAGACGACACTCACTATTTATATAAGGAAGAGTCAGGAAAAGACTATTTAAAGAATTTCGTTCATAGTTTGATCAGTCATAAAGGAGTCAGCTGCTTGTTTATCGGAAATTGTCAGTTTGAAGAGATCATTAGACTTCTTCATCAAAATAAAGATCAAATCGCTTGGTTTCACTTAGAAAACTTCAATGAAGACTCTTCTCATGATCTTTATGAACTTTTTAATTTGAAAGTTGATGACAGTAAAAAAAAACTCTTGTGGGAAACTGTTGGAGGAAATATCGCTGCTGCTGATGTTGTCAGTGAAAGACTTGCTCAAGGTGAACCTTTAGAACAAATTTATCAGGATTTCTTGAAAACTGGCTCGAAAAGCATTGATTCATTTTTCAAGGTTCTTGAAGAACAACAGGACACTTTAAGTATTAAAGAAAAGGTTTTTGGACCTGATTATAACACTGCAAGAGCTTTTGTTCACTTTTTATCACAATTTCTGGAAAATCCTGAACAGGAACAAAAAATTCCTATTTCAGAATACAGCGCTAATCCTGTTATAGAAGGTCTAGTCGTTTATGGAGTCATTACTTACAACCCAGTAACTGAAATCCTTAAGTTAGACAAGCCAATTATCTCAGAACTTCTGAAAAATTCTGAAAAGTACCAAAAATACTCATCGTGGCTGAGTAAATCGAAAAACCGCGAAGCTTACTCAAGTTTGTTATCGCAATACACAAACTTAGTGTTGAATAGATAAAATATTAAAAATGTCAAACGTTGAAGCCTTGCTGAAGGCCTGTCGAGTTGGTGATAAAGACTCAGTAAAAGAAGTCTTGTCGCAAAATCCAGGTCTGGTGAATTCATCCGACAGTAAATTGGGGTGGACCGGACTTTACTGTTCAGTAATGTGCGGCCATGCGGAGATTGTCAAGTATTTAATTTCAAACTTGGCTGATGTAAATGTTCAGAACCGTATGGGTGAGACGCCTCTGCATCAAGCAGTCGAATGTCGTAACCTCAAAATCGCTAAAATGCTTTTAAAAAACAAGGCAGACCCAAATATCCAACAAAATGACGGAGAGACTCCTCTTCACATGGCTATATTGCAGGTGAACTACAAAGCAGTCTGTCTTCTTCTCAAGTATTCCGCGAGTCCGAACATTCCAAACTACTTATACGGGAAAACTCCAACTCACTATGCAGTTGAATGTGGAAACAGCAGGATCTACAGCGAAATCGTAAACAATGGCGCTGACCTGCAGATGAAGGACAAGCAGGGCTACTCAGCCGAGAGTTTAATGAAAAATGCAGAAGTTTCCAACAAAGACATCTTATCCATCACCCAGCAGCTTTCCCCAGGCCTCACTCGATGCAATTCAGAAACTTCAACATTACAAGAAAAACGTTCAATTGACAGCAAATTAAAGCAGATTCAAGTCATGCATCAAATGATCAGAGAAACTGTCAGAACTTCTGTTGACACTACCAAAAGAGCAGAACTCAGTCAAAGCTCTGCTGGGGAAAGCGAAGAAGGAAGAGCAATAAAAACAGCTCCGACTGACTTAAACCCTGAACTTTACAATTGGCTGAAAAGTATCAGATTGACTTCTGAATATGAAACTTTAGTCACTTCTGGGTATGACGATCTTCCCCAGATGGTAAAGCAGATGAAGTCAAATATTCCTTTAAATGAAAGATGTTTAATCAAAATCGGAATGAAAAAAATCGGTCACCGTCGAAGACTTCTAGCGAGTCTGTCATCTTTAGCCTCAAGAAGCGAGGACCCAGGTTTTTTGACGTCTCTTCAGTGCTGTGTGGCCTTGGCAAGTGGCTTCATGAGGACGAACTACCAAGCGTTGGATCATTGGTTGCAAGATTTGAACCTTCCAGGACTAGAAAAGGTTTTAAACGAGGCAGGATTTGAAGAAGTAGAAGATTTGATGGTTTTAGATGGAACTCCCTGGGCCTTGGATGATGGGACTTTATGTGGACTGGGAATAGAGAAGCCAGGATATCGTCATCGAATTCTGGCAAAAATCAAGGAAAATGGTGATACAAGGAAAAGTTCTGAACTGATCCTTGATAAGACCAGCAACAGCTCCGCATGCACTTTATGTTATATAATGTAAGTAACGATAGATTAGTCTGGGTAAACACTTCGGGGATATGGCAAATGTGGAGAATGTTCTCGCATTAACTTGAATGGACGTGTCAAACTTGTCACGCTCCAGTCCTCTTCGCAGACCCAGTCCTTTATTTCTCCGTCTTTTAATAAGAACCGAAAAGCTTTCGACCTTCTTCCAACACCTTCTTGTTCGAAGAGAGTTCCAAGATTTGATGAAAGCTCTGCATTGAAATCGGAGATAAAAGTAAAAGTCTCGTTACCGTCGATTTCTTCTGCGAAGGTCTTTAATACGAAGGGGTCGTTCACGGTCACTACTGCGATTTGGGTCACTTGACATAGTTCTTTTACTTCAGCGCCGTATCTTTTGTACTCTGGGAGAAACTTCCAAAGAATTGAAGGAAAAAAAGCTCCTGGAATGCCTAGAAATAATGTTTTTTTACGAAATTCTCGAAGGATGTTTATTGGAGATGTGATTTCATAGTCGTCTTCTGAACGGTCGTATCGAATTAGGGGAAGGTATAGCTCTGGAAGTGTTCGGGTTATTTTTAACATTTATTAGGGCGGGATTAGGATTTGGGTTGTTTCACATCTTTTATCAGGTCGTGTTTTTGACATTTAGGAAATTCTGATTTTTTATAAAATATGTCTTTTGTGCCGCTAGTTTTTGTTAATATCCATTTTCAGAGAGTTGAGGAAGTTGATGTTGAAGATAATGATAGCACTTTGATAGACTCGGAGTCTGATGATCGGGAATGCTTGAGTTTAGAGGAAATGGATGAAATGAAAAATGAACAGAAAATACCTGCATTAATCATCGAAGCAACACATCGTCCAGACGACTTAGAAGAAATAAATAAAGCACTCTGGCAAGCAGCCCAACAAGGCAAATCTGAAGTCTGCAAAGAAATTCTAAGTTCTTCATTTTACGGAAAATATTCCGCTGATATAAACTACAAAGCTTCTAAAAAATGGACACCTTTACATGTATCAGCATTCGAAGGTCATTTAGAAGTATGCCAACTGCTCTTATCTCACAAAAACTCTCTTGAAATTGATGCAAAAGACGAGGAAAACCTGACTGCTCTGCACCTTTCCTGCAAACAAGGGCACCTAAAAATCGCTCATTCACTAGTAAAAAACGGAGCTGATGTCAACTTGAGCGACAACAAAGGCAACTCTTTACTTCACATCGCTTCAGCCTCAGGACACAAAAAAATAGTCTCTTGGCTTCTGATATTGAAGCCTGATTTGTACTGTCTTAATTCGGAAGGACTCACTGTTGAACAGGTCGCTGGTGAAGGTATTAAAGAGATTTTTGTTCAGTATCAGGAGATTCGAGAAATGATGAAGGGAGGAGGTTTGAGGTCGAAACCACGAGTGTCTTATCCTTGGAATAACGAAAGAAAAAGTACCAGAAGAATGACTTTTAATACATTTTAAAGAGTTTTCATTAAATGTTTCGATGAATGATTTGTTAAATCTATAATTGAATAAGAATTAATAGCATATAAGAAATCATTGATTAAAAGTAATATAATGAAGATTACTTGTAAAAATCTATATTAAATAATACTTTAAACAGCATCTTGATTATATAATGGAAAAAAAGTTAATTCACGATGATTCCTTAATTCAAAAGCTTCAAGATAGATTACGGAACCTACAAAACTTATTATCTAACTAAAGGAACATGTTTCTTGCGTAGGCCATGCACGGTACATTAGGATGAGGCTAAATAAATCTTACAACTGCAGTAAACGTGACATACCTCTTGGTCATATTCGAACCATGGAACTTCAGAATCGCTCCTTTGTTGCCCATCTGGTCGCAGTAGTTGGGAGCACTGAAAATTGTGATGACTCTTCCATCAGCTTCTTCTTCGTAACCGTTTTCCTTCACTTCATGAGACCTTACAAGCACTTCTAATCCGTTTTCATTCAGGAAACGATGTGCAATGTCTGGTCCGAAACACAGTCCAACTCCTCGTTTTGAGGGATGTCGTCCGTTGGTTTTAATAGGGTCGGCCCAGAGAATATCGCACATGATACCAGAATCAGGAGGTTCTTTTACCCTATCAATTGCTTCAATATCATTAAGAGTGACTCCATCAGCACTAAACAGTCCTCCATGAACAACCATAACTCTCGAGTTGATAACAGCACAAAGCGGTAGCTGACAAAAAGTTTCACTAAAAAGTTCCATAACATCCATATCATACTTATGCTTGACCTCCCCTTCAAACCCATACATTTTATTCATATTCCTAGTTTCATGATTTCCTCTCATCAAGTGAAAATGTTCAGGATAACAAAGTTTCCAACAAAAAAGAGTCAAAATGACTTCAACCGAAAAGCTTCCTCGATCCACAAAGTCTCCATTAAACAAATAAGGGTTATTTTCAGAAGGCACTCCATTAATTTCAAAGATATTCAGCAAGTCATAAAACTGTCCATGAACATCTCCACAAACATTAAACTCAACATGACTAGGAACTTGTATCCTTATAAGTGACTTATACCCAGTAAGTAAAGTTCTTACTCTCTGAATAATAGTAACAGCGTATTTCTTATGAAGACTTGCCTGACTTCTAAAGCTCGCCATCAATTCCTGCACCCAATTCGGAGTGATTTGCTCAGGTAAGTGCAATCCTCGATAACTATCAGGAACCACGATATCCTCAACATTAATGACTTTAACATTATGTTCTCTTGCAAAGCACTCTGCGAACTGAATAGCTTTATATTCTTTTTTCGCTGTTGCAAGTTTCTGCTTCGCTTCCTTGTCACTGGGGAACCTGGTGCAGACAGTCTTTAAGTCGTTGATCGCTTCTTTGAACTTCCCCATTGAAAAATGAGCTGAACCTCGACGATAATAGCCTTTTATGTAGTTCGGGTCACTTTCTATTGCTTTGCTCGCGTCTTGCTCGGCCAGTCCATAATTCTCCAATTTCAGCTGGGCAGCAGAACGATTCGCGTAAAGAACGGCAGAGCTGGGGTTGACGTCGAGTCCTCTTGAGTAGAACTCGATGGCTTCGGCGTATCTGCCAGTTTGAAAACAATCGTTGCCTCTTTGCTTGAGTTCTTCGAATGTTCTTTGTGCCATTTATCTGGAAATCGAAACTTTTCAAAGACTTTTTCATCAGTTTTCGATTTTTTAAGAAAAACTAGAATTTTCTTAGGTTGTAAAAATGGGAAGTCAACTTAATAAGAACTTTGAAGTGCAGAGTGAATGTAAGACTGAAGGTGGAATCGCCTGTCCTTGGAAAATTTACTCGGCAACGCGACGGGATCGTGAAAAGACACCGGTTTCTATTTTTATCTTTGAGAAAAAGGATAAGAAAGCGGAGACTGTCGCTCGCATGAAGAATGAGATCACTAATCAGCTTAAACTTAGACATCCGAATATTTTGCAGATCTTGGAACCTTTGATGGAAGATGCTAATACTCTTACTTGGATCTCCGAACCTGTTCAGTTCTGTGTTGGAGACTTGATCAGGAAACCCGCCATTTTAGGGAATACTTTAGGAGATACTGAAATTAGACTTGGAATTTTAGATGTTGTGCAGGGACTTTCGTTTTTGCATAATGAAGCTAGACTTGTACACTTTGCGGTGTGTCCGGATAATATCTATATTTCTAGTAGTGGGAAATGGAAACTTGGAGGCCTGTCATTCGCAAATACCTACACCCAAGAAACACCAGCCCGAATAGACATCGACATCCTGCAAAACACAAAACACCTAAAGTTCCAAAACGACATCGACAAAATCTCTCCATCAGCATACTACACATCTCCAGAAGTGATCTCATCATCAAAAGGAACTCCTCAATGCGATTTATTTTCACTAGGCTGCAGCATTTTCAGCATCTACCGTTCACTCTCAGGAGATTCAGAGTTAAACCTATTAAGCCTTTCCGAGTTTTCCATTGCAAGCCACGCATCAGCCTGTAAAATTTCAAGTCTTTCCTCGAACCCCTGCTTTTCCAGTCTTCCCGAGGGACTTTCAGAGATAATCTGGAAGTTGACTTCGATAAACCCAAGCGAGCGAGGGTCTCTTCACGAGTTGTCCCTTTCAAAGTCTCTTCAAACTCCATACGTGAAGACGATTTACTACCTCGAGCACCTTCAAGAGAAGCAAGAAGGTCAAAAGATGCAGTTTTTTAAAGGCTTGACTTCAATTATCTCAAAGTTCGACAAGGTGATAATGAACAAGCGTCTTTTACCTGCTTTAGTTTTGAACATGCAGCAGGCAAGTTTAACTCCTTTTATCCTTCCGAGTCTTTTGACGATTTTAAAGAATTGTGAAGTGACTTCGGCACTTTATCATCAGCAGATTTGGCCTGCGGTGTCGCGGCTGATCACGGGGAAGGAGATCCCTGCTCAGAGCTTTTACTTGATTTTAAGTGAAATCGACCTGCTGGTGAAGTACACTGACCTCGACCCTTGCAAGAAGGTCCTCATGCCGCTGGTGTTTAAAGGTTACGACTGCGCTGTTGGAGAGATTCAAACGGCGATCATGGTGAAAACTCCTGATTTAATCAAGGAACTTAAAGATTTCACCTTCGTCAGACAACAGGTCCTTCCAAGGTTCTTGCAGGGAATCGTGAACTCTAAAACCACGTCAGTGAAAGAAGCAGGACTTAAAACACTTTCTGTCATTTTTCCACTTTTCGACAGGGCGACAATGGTGGAAACTATCATCCCTTCATTAGAAAAGTTCAAAAAATTTGATATCACTGGACCTATGGTCATGCATCTGCTCACCGTTTATGAAGGCATCAGTAAAACCTTGGGTCATAAAGCAACTTCTGTCAATATTCTTCCTGCACTCATCCCATTGCTTGTTGAAGCTGAACTCACTCGACCTGAATTTGATAGACTTTTTCTCTCTATGAATTCTATGCTTGGGCTTATTAGAGAAGCTAGATATGGAGAACTCGTTGAAGTCAAAGAAGAACAAATTGTTGAGAACTTGAGGGGAGAGGATATTGAAGAAGTTAATGAAATATTTAAAGATATTTTTGATGTTGCTGGCAAACCCATTTTAGAAGCTCCTGATTTTGAAGGTATTTCGGAAAATAAGAAAATTAGTGGAGGTGAAAAAAGTGAAAATAAGGAAGACTTTAATATCAAAGGACTGGAAAATTTCAGTCTTGCTAAAATCACGAAAAGTGAGATTAAGAAGGTAGAGGAAGTGAAAGTTCAGAATTTTCAAGGAAAAGAAACTGGTTTAAGTGAATCTACGAATGTAAAACCGCCTATCATAACAAAACCATTTGAACCTCCAAAAGTCGAAGACGATTTATTCGCAGAGCTTGCGACTCGAAAAGAAGAAATGAAACCCTCAAGAGCCCCGATGACTTTGAAACCTCGACAGCCGAAAGCAGAAGAATCCAAAGCAACAGTGAAATTTGCAGTGAAAAAGCCAGCAGTAGTGATAAACACAGACGACTTCTTTAACGAGTTCCTTAAATAATTAATTACTGCCAGTCCTCCCTGGTTCTTTTTCTCGAGTCAGGAAACTCCTGAATGGTGATGGGGATGTCATAAGCCGAACTCATACGAATGAGTTCAGAGACAGGAATGTATTTAAGTCCTTGACTTTGAAAGTCCCTCGCCCAGGTCATCAACTGGTTCAAAGCTTCGACTTTTCCAAGTCTTTCACTTTCTTCACAAGCCAAATTGATATCCTTGAACAACAGACTCAAAGCGACTGAACTTGAAGCAAAGGCAGGCCGTATCTTGTCTTCCATAATTAATTAATAAAGTAAGACCCGTTTAGTGATTCTTTGTCAATCGAGTAGTTCATTTCTAACGACTTCTCATTTATCAACTCTATTGCTGCTCGCCAGTTTGCACTTTTCATGTAAGAAGGCAGAGGAGTCGCACTTGTTGGCCTTGATGAGATTTTTCGGAAGTCGGGAGAAGGAACACGCTTTTCGACTAAGGCATAGTTTGGCTTGTAGATTCTTGAGTCTTCTCTTTGGGATCGACTCCCAGGTTTTCTTGAGGAGTACTTCTCGAAACTAGTCACTTTCCCGAGGTCTGTCATCACGCTTTTGAAACTTGGGTTGTAGTCGGGACCTGCTTCTTTTATTTGGAAGAGAGGACCTCGCTCTGTTGCTTTGCTCATGTTTGGAGTACTTGCACGCTTGTATTTTGAACACTTCTCGGGCATGTCTTCGAATTTGATGAAGCGGTTCTCGTTTACACCTGTTATGGTTTTTGTTATGCTTTGTCTTGGTAGCTGATTATCGAATGGCTCTTTTATTTGATTTGTCTTGGATTTCATCTCTAGTCGTTCACTCTTATTGGAAAAAACTCGTTTGTGGCTAGTTCTCGGCACAGTTTTCGGTTTCGGCTTGAGCTTCGGCACATTAACAGATTTAAACACTAACGAGTACTTGCAGTCATAGTGTCCACACGGAGGTGCAACTATTTTTTTGTCAGTTGACTTATAAAACTCAATTCTCGACTGAGAGAGAAAAGGAACACTTGCCTTCGGCTTCGATTTCAAAGATTTTTCTTGATCTTCTGACAGTTCTTTTTCATTATTTTCCTCAGTCAACTCATTGACTGAGTTTTCCAGAAAGTTGTTATCAAGAAGGTCGATTGAAGTGAGTTTCAAGTTAGTTTGAAAAGTTGAAGGAGGCTTGATTTTTTTCACTTTTCCTGAAAGGATTTCTTCTCTGTGTTTAAGGATTTGAAACCTTTCAGCGAGGACTTTCCCGAATTTGCTGTACATTTAATATTGATTATTTGGGTGATTTAAATGAGGCTAATCGTAAAGAATTCTACTGTAAAGACTGTCGCTTACTTCATAGAGAAAGTTTTCTTCAAGTAGTTCATTTACTGATTTGAACACGAGCTCTACTTGTGACTCGTATCTCCCGTTGTTGAAGTCTAAGAGCTCTTGGAGGCTGATGGGGTCTTCACTTTCCATGAATAGCGCCATTATCACTTCTTTTGGGTGGAATACTTGAGGACTTACTTGAAATGTGGCTTCCATTATTGACTTGTTGTCGAGACTTGTTAGGAAACCGTCTTGCATTAGGTTTAAAAATAAATCTTCGGCATTTTCGCAGGTGTCTTCAAAGTCTTTGAATGAAATGGTTTGTTGGCCGCTTTCTCTTATTTTTTTCACCATGTCGAAAATGCTGAACTTTTTTACTTCTTTTTTTTCTGGGAATTCTTTTAGGGTCTCTATCTCGAGTTTTGCGGTGTAGATAAAATTCCATAGCTTGGAAACACTTACTGCCCATTCGACCTCCTCGTCGAAGTTTTCGATTATGTAAGGGGGTTGAATTAGTTTTAGTCTATATTCATCCTGAAAATTCACTATCTTTCCACAAACTCTTACCAAGTCTCCAGTTTTCAACTCAATATGATCATAATCATGATAATAAAAAGTGCAAGAGAGCAGCCCCGTGGCATCATCCAAAACAATCTGAATGCAATTATCATTCCTCCTAAAATTAACAATAATTCCCTGAACCATCACTGAAAAAACTTGTTTATCCCCAAGAAAAAACGCATCAGCCTTTCTTTTAACAGTAAACAACTTGTAAATCCAGAGTCTAAAAGTAACATGATTAGATCTGTTCATTTAAATAATTATCTACTAGCTCTGGTATTATTAAACTCTTCATAATTCGGAGACATAACATTCGGCCTGTTCTTGACTCTACGAACTGGAGTATTCGAAGAAGTAGACCTAGAGGCTTTATTATGAAACCCTAAGTTCATATCAGTGATATCAGAAGTATGAGTGACATCTTGTCGATTGTTTTTAAATGAAGGAATCATAAAAGTTGCATCAAACATGATCTGATCTCCGATAAAAATATAGCCATTGTTGCTCATGTCTGACTTTCGATGGTAGTTTTTATATACATGGCCTCCTCTGATGTTTCGCTTCGCCAGAGACAGATGATTCTGTTCATATGAGCCTGGACCCACGCGAAATCCAGTCTTTTTTGCTTCTTCGTCGTAGTTTTTGAACCTTCGGCCTTGCGAAAGACTTGGATGCTTTTTTGTTCGCACGATCTCCAAAAGAAGGTTTCCGTTGTTGGTTATCTTCGGAAGCAGGTACTCTGCGGTTTTTTCTTTCGGGCTTCGATACCTCAAGTCCGTTGGTCGCATTAATAAAATTTATAACAGTTTAGTGATGGGGTATAAATTACAAGATGGATAAAAGACTTGAAAATTGGATGAAATCACTTGGGATGAGCTTTGATGGAAATTATCAAACTCGGTATTTGGAACTTCGAGAGTTTTATGAGTCGCAAAAAGTTGTTGTAGGAGAGATGAGCCATCCTCTATCCGAAAGTCCAACAGTACATCTTCATTCAGAACTATTACTGGAAAATAATGCAAAACTCCAAAATGCTAAAAAACATCCAAATGGACTGCCGGCGAGTATTTCAAGACCATGTTTTTTTCCAGAAGCCCGAAATATTAGAAATTTCCGAAGAAGTTCTATACACGTGGAGTAAACAACATGATGAGAAATACCACCAAGGAATGATGTACATTTTAGACATAGTAGTTTTCGTGGTAGTTCAAAGTGATTCAAAAGACCACTTCGCCGATTCTTTCATGATCTTCGACAGAATCCTCGACCTTGGCCTGATTCTTTACTTTCGAAGTCATTCAGGTTTTTTAAAGCGAAAATGCGAAGTGATTTTGAACAACTACCTGAAACTTGTAGATGTCGAGTTCTTCATCTTCCTGAATAAAATCGAAGTAGACATCACAGTAGTCATCATGTAAAGCGTAAAAAGGAGGTGGCTCAGATGCATGTTTGCGAAAGAGTTTCACTTTGATGAAGTCTTGCAAATCTGGGACTTCATCATCGCAGCCAAGAAGAACTTTGTGGCAATGGACATGGTCGCGCTCGCCATGATCGTCTGGGCCAGGGACTTTGGTAATAAAGACATAGTCAAAGGAGAAAGTTTCGAAGTGCTTCAAATTTTAGCGAAAGTTTCTTATAAAGGAAACGCGAAGTGCATTTTGTTTCTTGCGAAAAAGTTTTTTGGTTATGCGATTTTGAATCAACTTCGAGATAAGTACTTGCTGCCAACTCAAGTCTTTCAATAAGTGTTTACTGAGTTATTTAATAATAATGGAAGAACACAAAAGATCTTACTCGGTTTCATCAAGCAAATCAGCGAAGTCTGAGATAATGAGAGTCTTTTCCAAGAGAGAAACAAATGTTCCTGGAGCTTTTTCTTATGCTTTTACAGAATCTGTGGAAACAGGCTCGCTTTTGAGAGTTGAAGAGATGATTAAAATACCTGATTTGAAACTAGCCATGCATTGTCACCTTATTCAGAATATGATACTTGGGAAAATATTGAGTAGTGTTCTTTTCCTCGTTGGAGTTGGTTACTTTGAGCTTTTTGTTACACTTCCTGCGATTTTCTTGGAATTTCTGGGGTTTTGTGGAAGTTTAAATTTGAAAGCTGCTCCGAATTACGCTTTTCTGGTTTATTTGGGTTTAAACATTGTGTTTAGAACAATTTCATCGATTTATGCCTTTTCTTGTATTGAGTCTGGAGATGATTGCTTTTCTCTTGATACTAATCTGGTGAATAATAGTTGTGATGTTTATGGAAAGTTTATTTTGGGCTCGGGACTTTTTATTGCTTTTGAACTGATCCAGATTTATTCCACTTTTAGACTGATTTTAAAGATTTCGAAAATACCTGAAGCGAAAAAAGAGGAAATGTATTATGTTTTAACTGCACAGAAGATACCGAGGTTTATTTGCTGTGGGAAGCTGAAGTCTTGGAAATTAGTAATTTAGACATTATTAACTTCGTTATTTTGTAGAAGGCTGAAAACTTAATGATTTTGGAGTCACTTGAAATTATTGTTTCAAATTGATTTTAGGTAATATTCATACATCAATAAATAGTGATATTTTATATTACTAAGATATAATTAGAATACTTAAATCAAAGCCTTTATTAGAATATTAATCAAAAAGGTGAATCTTAATTAACAAAGTCTATATAATTATTAAATCATCATGAAAGGGTAAGGAATAAATATTGACTCTTCATATTCTTCTAATTATCTAATTTCAGTAACTTTTATAATCATTTAAGTAATTCTTCAAACCAAATGATTTAAATATTAAAGTTCAATGGAACAACGCCCTAAAACAAGGACTGAACTGCAAGAATACAGAAAGCTACAACTTCGCAATATCGGGACAGAATTCATGGAAAAACATATCAAGCACCATCCTCACATTATGGAAATCGTTAAGCCTAACTTGATTAACGCTCCTTCATACACAACTCCATATGTGCACAATCCCCGAGTTAAAACTAAAGCAGAACTCGACCAGTTACGACGTTCGCAAGGGCTGATGATTAATGAGCAGACAGTCAACTTTAATTGTAAAACTTTAGCAGAACGAGTTGAAGAAAGAGAAAAACTGAGAGTTTTGAATAAACTTGAAAGTTCTCAAAGCGAAAGAGTAAAAGATCAAAGCAAAAATAACATCAAAACTTACGAATCTAAATTTGCGAAAAGACCTGTTGGCGTTCATGGTGAAGAACTTCCAAAATTCAGCGACCATATACAAGAGTTCTGGAAACTCAGAGACGGGTACGTTGAAAACCCCAGCACATGTACAAGAGAAGAAAATTACTCTCGACCGATCTCTGTCTTCACAAGGCTCCGAGCGAAAACTGGTTCAATCGACAGCGAAATAACAAAAAAGCCAGGTGAAATTAACCCATTTCCTGGCTTTGTGCCAAAAGAATCAGAAGGTTTCAGCATGAGACCAAGTTCTCGGTCAAGGTTTATTGAAGAGCAGTTTTTGAGTTCGCGTCCTTCTAGTGTGTTGGCAAAGGAACCTTCACTTCCGAGAACCAGACCTGCAACAGCGGCGGTCAAACCTGATTCAAAAAGTCGTCCGAAAACAGCAGCGACGACGAAATCAAATGACAAGAGTGTCAGATCGAGTGGTTTTTTGTAAGGTTTTAATTTATCTAATCATCACCAGAAGGCTGGATCATTTCATAAATATTATCCAAATGAACTTTCATACACGGAATGTTCAAAACACTTAATTTTCTTGTATTTGATAGATTTTCTGCCTTTTGCCTGAATTTCTTAAGAAAACCAGTACGATCTTGACCAATTTTCATTGTTGAAGACCTTCTAAACCGAGGGCGTTCGCCGGGTTCCTGAAACTGCATCATCCGTTAAATAATATGGAGAAATCAGGGATTTGCTAAGATTTCATTATAAATATGGTCCCGTCTGGCCTCTTCACACAGGATAAAAAGTTTGTTCATCCGAGAGTTGCTAAGATCAGATCGTTTAGGATTGAAGCCAGTCCTGAACAACAGAGCAGGGATTTCGACCAGCCTAGACAAGGAGACTTGAAATTTATCAGAATCAGTCAAAAAAACACTGTAGATTTCAATGATTTCAGAGAAAACGGAATTCAAATGAAAATCGATGATGTTTTATGTTTGGTTTAAGATCTGAGTCATAATTAAGAAAAAGAATATATGAGTAGTTATTCAAGTACTTTAATTCTGTTGGATTTAGAAAATTTTTTAGATTGAAGAATTGGAATCGGGATTGAAAAATAATCAAAAAATCAGTCTAAGTAAATATATGAAATTTGTGTATTCCTCATATAATTATTTTACTAATTCAAACATCAGTTCTCTTTTTCTTACTTTCAACAATTCCAAAACAAATTTCTCTCACCTTAATCGAACCTAATGAAAATTAGAAAGTAAAAGCGAATTTAAATACTCCAAAATAAATGGATCTCAAAGAGTACCTCACACAATCTCGTAACCAAAGACATGAACTTCTCAAAACAGCCAATGGATATCTACACAAAGCAACTTCTAACGAAATCAAAAGATCGCCAATTCCACCTGAATCAGAAGATATCTACTCAGGTCCAAGTCCTCATGGTCTTCGACAATTTGAAAGCGATGTCAGTTATCACTTAAAAAAAATCTTCACACCTGGAATGAACGAAAGATCTCAGCAGCTGTCGCTTGTTTCGAACAGAACGGTTAATGAAGGAATCAAAAAAGTTTATTCTAAAAATGCTCAGAGTAGAAAAGCTAAGCAGTTAGTCATGATTCCCAAAGACTATTGCCCGGTATATATAAAGATTCCTGGAAGAGTTAGAAAAACTAAAAATTTTTCTGTTAGTCCTGAGATAACTGGAGATATTGTTCATAAAAGCTTTAACAAAATTCAGAAAGAGATAAAGAATTTTAGGAAATCATTCCATGAAAACTTGCTATTGCCTATTTTAACTACATCTGGAACTCATGAGTACAGGTCAAAAGTATACAAATATTAAAATAATAACTACTTTGTTAAATTTTCATAAGCTTGATAAAATAGGTTAAATTAGCTAATGCCTTAGGTCTTTTTGTTTCAGAATATTTTTTTTAAGATTTAGTGACTCTTATGCTTTATAAATTTTCGGAATTCTTGAATATATGAATGTGGAATGGCTACCCTAAGAGCAATTTTTAACAATGATTCATTGATTTAGTAGACTATTTAACTACCATTTCAAGAGAAGATAGATATTAGAACTTTTCATAGATTTTAAGTATAGCAGAACACTAAAAATAATCCAAACTTCGAATTATTCTATATTTATCTAAAGACATATAAACTAATTATATATAACACCTTCAGAATCAAAATTTTTGATTAATCTTTATCAAATAAACTGGTTAAACAAAGAATTGAAGATAATCCTAAGAGTGTTCAACTAAATATCATAAATAACAGAAATAAGTTCTTAATGTGACTTTAAAAGTATTATATATACTTAAACACAATCTGGCTTATTATGTAGTATTCTATTGTAAAAACGATTATGGACTTTATAAATGTCTTTTTTATGCCAAGAAAATTCTTGCTTCAAATTAGTTGTGTTGGAATGCTCATGCAATGTAAGATTATGTGACAATCATCACTTCCAGCACACTCCTGTTAAAAATTGTTCAGATTTCAAGATGATTCAACAGGACAATAATGAAAAATTTTTTGAAGTAAAGGATAAACTTCTGAGATTTGAAGAATCTGCCCCTAGTTCACTAAAAGATATAATAAGAGGAAAAGATATTAACATAACACTCGATGAAATAAAAAAGATAAAAAACAAGCTTAATGATTGGCTTAATAGCTCTAAAAAATCTGCTAGAGTCTTCATTAATGAACTGAACCAATCTGATCAAGAAAAAAGCAAAAATACATTATCAATTTCGATGGATAAACTAAAAATAATAGAAAGATATGAAAAAAATCTTCCTAATAAGAGAAATAGGGAAAAAACTAATAAATATATAAAAGTAAAACTAGAAAATAAGGAAGCCAAGACAGATTTATCAGAAATTGAAATGGCTCTGTCTTGTATCAAGACTGTTGGTCTTGAAAATACTAATAATTTTAAAAACTATTATGAGATTTATGGTATGGATATACACGTTTCAAAATATCCATTTAGTCCGAATAGTAAATTTCTTGTCGGTAAAGAAAGTCAAATTCATAATGCGAATATTTGGAATATACAGAAAAATAAGAAAGAAGTAATTATAAAATCAATTGTAAGAACCAACAATATAGAAAAAGTTTGTTTCAGTTCAAAGTTAAAATATTTAGCAATCGCATCGAGACTTGTGATAATAATATATGATTTGAGAGATTTTTATGAAGTTGCAATAATTCATCATGATATACATGGCAGAATACTAGATATGTGCTTTAGTCCAGATGAGCAGTTTCTTGCTTTTTCAAGTTTTAGCTATATTCTAGGAATATGGGATATTTTAAAAAATAATACTCACTCAAGTTTCGAAGGGTTGTTTCATGCTATTTCTTTTAGTAATAACGGAAAAAAAATATTAGCTCATAATCATTTGAAAATTGAAGTTTGGAACGTAAAAGGATCAAAAAAATACGCAGGAATCAACGCGAGCCCACAAACAATACATTCCATGATTCCTAGTCCAGATGGTAAAATTATCGCTATTGTATTATCTGGCGAAATGACTCATCTTTGGATAGATCAAACTGAAATTATTAATTTAGAAGACTATTTAATAAGACCTTATCAAGTTTGTTTTAGCAAAGACGGAAACTTGCTGGCATCTGCAGAAATGAATAAGACCTTTACATTATGGAATATTCAATCAAGAAAAACAGAATTTAAACTCGAAGATAGCAATCATGAAATTTTTACATGTGAATCTCAGATGTTTCTTATTGATGGTTATTTGATAACGAAATCTTTAACGACTCTAAAAATCTGGAATTTAAAATATCAAAGGATAGAAACTCAAATATCTGTTTACGTTCATAAAACCTTCCTAAGTCCTGATTGCTCACTTTTGTTATGTTACAATTATAAATCGCCAGTGCGTTTAATGAATATTATTACTACAAAGGATAGATCAAATGCATCAAAAGATTTTTTTTTCATCAAAAGCATTTGTTACACAAGGAATCATAAATTTATAGTAAGTGAAAATGATAGAATTTCAGTTAAAGTTTGGAAAATCGTTACTAGAAGTGAAAAGTCTTTATCTACACCAAAATCGCTAGATATTACTAGTATTTATTATCCTCAGTTTTATGAATTGAATGCTTTTTTAATGACACTTGAAGCTGTTCAAACCAATAAATATTCAAATAAAATTATCTGGTGGATGAAAATTAGTAATTTAGAATTCACTCCACTTCATTTCGCTGCTTTTGAAGGGAATGAACAGGCTGTTAAGTTAGCTGTACTCACTGAACCGTATTTACCTATAGAATGCGATTTTTTTGGTAGAACTCCTATTTATTATTCAATAATTAAGAAACATCAAAAAATTACTGACATTCTATTAAAATATTTGATTGGATTGAATATAAATATCTATAATAAAGCAAGGATTCTTTGGGATCTAAGAAAAGATATGTCAGAAATAGTAAAAAATAACTCAAAGTATTTAAAGAGTTTTTTGGATTCGATTCCTATTAAGAATTATCATAAATTAGAGGATCTTACTTTAGAGGAACTTGTGCAAAAGCTATCAATATTAGAAAATAACTAAAATTAATAGAGTAGGTTAGGATAGTGAATCGATTTGAATTTATAATGTGTAAAGTTATAAAGATTTATAAAACTCACGTTAATAGATATAAAAAATAATAAGTCTTGTTACTCTAACACAAACTTGCATAATTTTTAAGATAAATTATAACTCAAATGATCATTTATAAATTATTTTGGTAATTTATATCAATCTTAGTTTATCTTATAAGATTTTTTGGGATTCACACCATAATTATGTTTCTATTTATATAACTCTAAATCAAGAACCTCAAATAAACCCACATTTATAGTATTTCAAGTATCAGAAAACCTTTTCAATATAAACTTCACATCCAACTCTAAAAATAATAAATAAATGACCACATTTAAGTTCTCCTGACAATGATATAATCTGAATTCCTCTATTAAGAATCAAGTTAGAGTTTCTATTCCAAGTTCTTCATAATCGCCAAAGGCATCCATTTGCATAACGGATAAAGAATTGATTTTTGGAATGTAAACATGTCCTCATTATTATCGAAAGTGCCACATTATCTTCCTCAAACTACGAATTTATCGCAGCTCTTGTCGAGACTCTTGACATGTAAGGCAGCTACTTCAATGAAACACTGCAGAAATGCAATTCTTGTGACAACTGTTGTTCAACCTGCTCATTTTTATAAAGCTGTGACACCTGCGCCTTGCTCTTTAAGGTTTTCAGCATCATTCTTTCTGTTTGTGCAAGGAAAACGAAGAAATGAATTTAAATCAGTCAAAAAACGAGCAAAGTATTGTATCCTCATAATATACATGCTGCAAATTAGCATTTTTTTAATTAATGTGTACTTTTTTGAACTGTGGGATATATATAATTGAATTTAGCTTATTAATATATACCTTGATGCACATAATATAGCGATAGTATATGAATGGTGTATAGATCATGTCTTATAAATCGTGAACTGCTATAAGGAAATAAGGGTGTTAGGGTGTTAGGGTGTTAGGGTGTTAGGGTGTTAGGGTGTTAGGGTGTTAGGGTGTTAGGGTGTTAGG